>JASAMX010019493.1:0-19390 GCA_030248175.1 Microlaimidae sp. YZB2_3 | reverse complement strand
AAATTTAGGTCAGTCTTTAGTCGGATGGAATGAAACGTAATAAAATCTCAAAGCAATCAATTATATCAAAATCTGCTCTCATAATTATCACAGTCTTCGATATCAAAATCTATTTTGTGAATTAGCGCAAAAATCACGATAGTTAAAACAACCCCCCCCCATTTAACCTGAAGCTGTTCAGTGTTAAAGATCTTCACAAAGTTATTACGTTATAAAATCACTTTTAGTCAATTAGTGCTCATGAAAAAAGGAGATCTTTCATTCATAGGAAATTAATTTTTTCCCAAGCACTAAATGGCTAAAAGTGATTGTATTAGTTCCTCATACAACCATTCCCACTGAGCAAAACATATATGACGCGATCACGAATACTATATGACATTTTGAGGGTCCTTAAAATCCAGACGTGATTTTTTTGTTTTTAATAAAATCATAAATTTTTAGTTAAAAAATATTGATTGATCTTTGCATAAAAGTATTGACGACTTCCGGAGTGGGCACGGCGAACACTTCGTGGTTACTACGACAAAATGAGCCACATTCATAATAAAATACACATGGCTACGACTTATTCTGTAGTTAATAAAATGCTGTTTGAAATCCAAAATAAGTCACAATAATATATATTTTATACGAATTGTGGTTCATTTTGCCGTAGTTACAACGATTTTATAAACAAATGTGACCACACGCCATAATAAATCTTGTATATAACAGTGTTTAAAAAATAGTTTATATGTTTTTTATCACTTGATTGGCTATTGCTAGTCTCGTTAGTTTTATAAAACATAACTCTTTTTTAAGTTTTTTTTTGTTTTAGGATTCTCCAGTCGTTTCCTTTTCTCTTGGCTTGGCAGACAAGTGCGGCACAAAGTTTAGCATTATCGCAGCTAAAAAACCCTTAAAATAATTTACTATGCCCAATTTATTATTATAATTACAAAATTTTAATATTTGTGTTTTAATGTGAAAATAAGGGAAAATGAGTCAACAAAAAAATCAAGCGATTTGAAAAAAGAAACAATGAAAAAAAAAACTGCAGAGTTTCGGTGCGTTTCTTTGGCTTTCTAGGCATAATTTACCTATAATTCCTCAATTATTAAAAAAATATAGGATCCAAAAAAATTGAACATTTCTAATTTGTTCTTCATAATAAAGTAACGGTTTTTACAAATTGTGCACGTATTATGACACCATAAGTTTCACTGATTCTGACTCTGTATTTATCACCTGCAATTTTTCTAGCCCATTTGGCCCCATTTTCTAATTTTGTCGTTACTACTACAAAATGAGCCAGAATCCGTATAAAATAGACGTAACTGTGACGCATTTTAATTTAAAGCAGGATTTTAATAACCACAGAATGAGTGAGATTCACGTGTATTTTATATTCATTGCGGCTCATTTTGTCGTAGTCACGACGAATTGCAGTATTTCGTTGACAGATTAGGCATTGCCGGTTTGTGCTAGATTTCGGTACCTCTTTATGTGTCAGTGATAAAAGTGCCATTGCGTTGTAGTGCCTTACGATTTAAAATGAGTTCGTAACAAGGAAAGAAATATTATATTGCTTTAATTAGATGTATATAATTACTGTTATTGCAATACTTATCGAATACTCAGAATTCACTCTAAGTCCGAATATTTCAGTACAGTTGTAATAAAGTAAAAATTGTAAAATCTTACGTGATATCGTCGTTACTCTGATACAATGAGTCAGATGCCTTGTAAAATACTTGTAACTGTGACTATTTTTTTATTTTAAAACACACAATTAGTATAAACAAAATGAGTCAGAATCACGTAAATTTTATACTGATTGTGACTTGTTATGTTAGAGTAACGACGATATCTAGAATAAAAAAATCTTTATTAGGAAGTTATCGGCTTCAAAAATCAAAATGGATATTTTTTGGTAAAAAATAATTTAAAACAAAATGGTAAATAGAAAAAAAACCTACCCATTTATGAACACAAAAAACTGAGCAAATAAAAAATTTACCACGCAAACGATACTATACATAACAAAAGATTTATCAAAATTATTGTTTTATTTTTCTCCGAAAGACCAAAGCTCTCTGGAGCTTAAGAAAGGCGTTATACAAATTTTATTTTACATTCTTATTATTGTGCATTTAATTTCTTAAGGGGTGGTATTTTAAGGTTAAAAAGTTATCCGGTTAACTATTTTACATACTTAATTATACGAGAAAAAAATAAATTTTTTTACAGTTTGAAACCGGAATAACTTTTTTCTAATGTTTTAATGAAAAAAATGATCGAAAATTTAAATTAAGTAGGCGCATAGGCAAAGTACAAAACACCAAACCATTGAGTCTGATAATTTTAACAGATTTATGAGGAAAAATCTATCACCTAACTTTGCCTTTAACAAAATCATATTTGAACAGTCGTTGCAAATAAAAAATAAATAAGATATAATTATGGTGTCAGTAACGGCCTAACTATTTAAGATAAAGCTTTATTAATTTTTTCTTGTTCTAAACGTTCTAACAATATTATTTTATGTTTTTGTTTGTATACACCAAAATGCTGTTTTTTATTTTCTTTTTAGTTTGACTAGATATTTTGTAAGAAAAACATATTTGACAGTGATATTTATCTTTACATATAAATTGATACTCATATGTCATTGATATAATTATATTTTAATAATTTATGTGGTACTTATGCGTAGAACTTTAGCTTATATAATATAATGATGATAATTTTTAATTATGATAACGATAATTACGATGGTTTTTTTTCATAATGATAATTTATTTTTTGTTGTTTTAGTTCTGAAATTTTATTCGAATTTTAGTTCGAATAAAATGGTTTTAAAACTTAAAAACAAAATTAATAAAAAAAACTCCTCGCAAACAGACTAAAAAAAATGTTCAAAAAATCGAGAATGAAAGAAATTGCATGTGATCATATTTTGCTAATGGTATGGTTGATTCAGAAGATAGTTATCAATTTATAGCTAATATTAAAATAATATCGTGTTTTTAGAAATCAAACCTATATGCTTACCTGAAAATTTTTTTCAATCTCAGTCATTTTTAACTATGTTTAATTTAATAAAAAAATTAATGGGATATTTTTATTTTAAAAAAAAAACAATCATTTATAAATATGAACGCAGGACTGCTTAAAAATATTAAAATTATTGCTTGTTCGCTATAAGTATGTTTTTTGTCGTGTGTTTTACAAAAATACCTGATGTTTTTTAAGACGTCATAAAAATTAGAAAGCGTTAACAAATAATAATTACTAATTTATTCGTATACTGTGATTTTTTCACTTAAATAAAAATTGGCTGTATATTTTTCATTTTAAAACTATAAAATTAATTCTTTTTACTTATTTTCCAAATGTGTTTATTTGTTTAAAATGTTTTGTATATTTTTAATAAACTAATTTTTGATAGTTATGCCAACACAAAACTCTCGAGTTAATTTATTTAACCAATTCACGGATCACCATAGTCATTAACGCTATGTTTGCGTGTTTGTCGCTCAAAAATTTATTTTTACGATTAATTAAAGATATTTTAGGAAAATATTTAAAAAATCAAAATATTTAGTTTCTGGATTATTTGTCTTTACTTTTTACTGGGTTGCTCAGACTCAAATTATCCACGTATTGGCTGATTAAAATCAATATTTTCTAACCATTTTTTCATTCAATTTAAATTAAAAAATAATTTAAGAAATACGTAGCCTTCGAGAAATATTGCTAACAACAAACATGCATTTTGAAAAAAAAACAATAAATTTTCTATTTTGTTTCATATAAAAAGCAATGGTTGTTAATAATAGTTTTTCAAAAGTATATTTTAAAATTGATAAAAAAAACATAATTATGTGAACAGTAGTTTTACGAAAATGGAACGCGATCGAAACTTTGGAAGGTGTCCGGTTTTTAATTCGTTTGTGTAAATCGTATCTAATAATTCAACTTGGTTCAGTGTACCCACCGAAAAAATCCCCGCATTCGTAATAATTTTATGACTACTATCAAGAATATATAACACAAAAATATTTTTAAATATAGACTGAATTTCTGAACAAAATTTTGCTGGAAAAGTCGCACATTAAATTTTCTTTATTTTTTTGTGCGCAAATAGGAGCAAAAAAAGCAGCATTAATGGCAAAGAAAATAGATATTGTTATTGCAAGAAAGCTTAAACACTATGTTAAAATTCGCTGTGTGGGAAAACTAGCAGAAATTGGTGGATTTTTGCTGGAAAATTGCGTAAAATTGTGCATGTACAATTTTTATAGCAAAATGTTGGTCAAAAATTTATAGTGTGCAGTCGAAAATGTTTTTGTGTTATATATTCTAGCTTTTAGTGATCAAATGTGTATGTATTATTCTAATGGTTCCAGGGGCTTTGAAGTAAATCGTGCCTTTGGAGCTGTGAAGCGGACCGTCAGTTTTTGTGCTCTTAAGCTATGTCTTGTTTTGTGCCAGGTTTTTTAAGTAATAAATTAAATTTGCAATATTATTTTTTTAAAAAACTTTATTTAAAAATTAATTTTATTAAACTTTATTATTTAAAATAGTTCTACAAAAATGGCTGAACTAAAATTTAAATCTTTCAGGCTGTAATTAAGGGCGTAACAGCTCCCCGTCAGGAATAAATGAAGAATAAACGTGCGAGAATAAAAATAATAAGAAATAGTTGTTAGAGATGATGTAACAAATTATTTTTAAGTTACGTCAGGTGTTTCTCTCCACGTGATATTTTCTCGAAGAACGGGTTACCTTACCACCTAGCTATTTTCACCCTGATAAAATTCGTCTTTAATTTTTAAATATTATTACAAGGTTACATAAATTAAATTTTACTCATTTAAGGAGCGAATTTCTGAAATTTTCTCCCCTCTAAATGGCTAGAGCTCCGAAGTAAAAAATTTTTGAGTGCGAATATGACTAATGAATTGCGATGTTTTGCATCAGTAATGAATGTATAATTTTTGTCTTTTTGAAAAAAATTTTAGAATAAAACTATATTTGACAAGATAATGTCATAAAAATCAGTTAATTATCTTCCTTATACAGACCTTTTAGAAATTTTCTTTTAAGTTTAATATGTCAACCGTACACAAAATTAAACGAATGATATTAAAACTAATATTTAAATTTCACTTGCATATATTAAAATATAAACCATCATTATATTTTATTTAAATAAAATTTTTTCAATAAAAACAAACAAACCTGATTATAAAAGTAAATTTATAAATTTGAAAAAAAACTTAAACGAAATTTGAACGCCAAGTCTTATTTATGTGCACATCAAAAATGTGTACAGAGAAAAAGCTGTGAAAGACACCTCGTTAACCTTTTGAAAAAGCCACAAGGTGAAGCGGCTAATTAAAAAATTTGGCCAAAAGCGCGAGACAAGATAAAACTCGTTTAAACTCTATTAAAAGTTACAACATGGATGAATTGAAAAAAAGCCCAGAGACTATTCAAAATCTCACTACCGACGAAAAAAACTTTTTTTATCTTTATAGAAACTCCGAAATTGGAATGGTAGTATTAGCCAGTTTTACTTTATTTGTGGCTTTTGTATCTTTCGTTACGTTTATTATTTACCACAAATTGGCAGTTATTACCTGCCGGTATAAATGAGAAAGAACGTTTAGCAACAAACGATGAGAATTTTCACAAGAAGAATATAGATGTGTTTTTTTTCATCTGACGTGTACATTAGCCTTTTTGCTAAGCGCAGCCTTAAATTGTTTAATCAACAAAAGTCTGATTGTTGTTTTGAATTTAAAACAAAACGCAATTTTTGGCGATCACGTTAGAATTTTAAGGTAGCCCTCAAATAGCAGGTACTTTTCGCGATTTGCGGCTACATGTTTTCTTCAGTGAGAATGAAAATGGGAGGAGCTAAAAATTAAAGATCTTCACGTTCATTAGATATCTATGCTTTTTCCAAGCGCTTCTTGGCTGAAAGTGATTCTATAGCGTCATAATTCTGTGGAAATTTTTAACACTGAGCAGCTTCCGTTCAAATAAGAGGGTTTCGCAGTATAATAGGCCATTCCGGTTCTGAGTTCCGGATGTTCCGTGCAAAATTTAAAATTCCGGTTCCGGTTCCAGTTTCGGTTCCGGTATTCCGGGGCTTCCGCAGTTCCGCCCAACACTAAAATTTTGAATACCGTGATCAGCGATCGTGTATAAAGCGCCGGTTGAGGTATGAAGTTATGATTGAAATATAGTGCATACTAGTTTTTTCTCGTTTTTTTGAAGTTAAAGTGCATTTTAATCGATACAACTTTCATTGAGATTTTCTGTTCTAAATAGAAAATAAACACTTCAAAATAGGTTCGAAAAAATTTTTGTTAAAATTATGGGTTGTATTTAAGGCTGGTTCATACTTATGACAAAACGTGCTTTTTAGAAAAGCCAAAACGTTCTTGGGACTTTTTCCTTTGGAAGA
The DNA here is from genome assembly GCA_030248175.1 of Microlaimidae sp. YZB2_3. NCBI lineage: Eukaryota > Metazoa > Nematoda > Chromadorea > Desmodorida > Microlaimidae > Microlaimidae sp. YZB2_3. The sequence goes on along the minus strand of JASAMX010019493.1, from coordinate 12,927 downwards.
AGTATGAATGCTACTTAAAATTTGTCCTTTGGGCAAAGTCCAAAGGGCAAAATCCAAAAGGAAAAGTCCAAAGGACAAGAAAGTATGAACACGTTGTCCTTTGGATTTTGTCCTTTGGACTTTGTCCTTTGGTCAAAGTCCAAAGGACGTTTTTACGCTGTATTTATCCTTTGAACAAAGTCCAAAGGACTTTTGTCCTTTGAACAAAGTCCAAAGGACTTTTGTCCTTTGGACTTTGTCCAAAGGACGTTTCATCATAAGTATGAACCAGCCTTTAAAGTCACATTTAAGTTTTTTTTAATTAATGCGCTTTGTTCTGTATTGTGCGTTGTGCTCGCTTGCAGACAAATATTAATTTTATACCACAGCGAAAAACACCACACAGCAAAATTCACATTCATGTAATAAAGTAAAAAACAAAAACAGAACTTGCAAAATTCATTAGAATTAGAAGTTCTTTAAGATTGATTCATGATTACAGTGTGGTCAAAAGTATATAGGTAATACTACATATTTGTAACTACATTGTTATTAAAATATAAACAAGACTTTTCGAATGTTAAACGAAAGTTGGCGTTTTTGTCCACTCAGCAATCAAAAAGAGTTGCAAAAATGTTAAACTCATTTCTACTAATTAGAGTAATTAAAACACCAATTATTACTGCTCACAACCTGTGGCTCAGCAATGTTGCATCTTGCGCCATTTTTATTGTTCAATTTGTGTTCGACTTAGAAAATGTACACCATCCAACTGTGGAAGAAATAATAAGCTGGTGAACTGGCAAATAATAAATGTTAAAACTTAATTAATTATACAAAAGTTGTTTTAAAAAATTTCCACATTGAAAAAATTTTAAGCAGGAACTAGCTATTGCAAAATATGAAGTTTTACTTTCTTTAACTTTTAAGTGAGAAAAACATATTTTAACCCATGCATGTGGAAACGTTAAGACTACAATATATTTTACAGTATTTTTTGTATCTTGACTTTTTTCGCAGTATTGTTCTTCAGTTACTACAATTTGCCGCCAGACGTTTGATACGCAACTAAAATCAACAGGTGTTAATTATACAATCAAACAAAAAACGTTTCATTATTGTAAAAAGGTATTATATACTTATACAGACCTGTGCACGGTCTGAAAATGCCCCCCCCCCCCGTTTTATTGGAGGATTTGCCCCCCCCCCCCGTTTTATTGCCCCCCCCCCCCCCAAAAAAATAAAAAATAACCAAAAAAAATTAAGCCATTTTTTACATATTATGACGCCATCATAGCGAATTTTTTTGATTTTTTAGGTTATTTAAATGTTTTTTAATCCATTTTAGACCTATTTTTACCTTATTTCCGCTTTTTTTGTCTCTTTTTTCCCTTTTCCTTCTTTTTCTCTTTTTTTTCTCCTTTTTTTCTCTTTTTTTTTCCCCCTGCTTGACCCCCTGTTTTATTGCCCCCCCCGTTTCAAAAAAGTTGCCCCCCCCCGTGCCCCCCCGTTTGGAATTTTGCCCCCCTTTTAACCCCGGGGGGGCAGTGCACAGGTCTGCTTATAGGCGTAGATGGAGATAAAAAATTCTCAAGAAATAAAAAATACAAAAAAAAAATATTTTGAGTAGATTAGATAGATGCACTGAACAAATAGCCTTCATAAAAATTTGCCGTTTAAAAAAATTCTATAACAGCTAAAAAATACTGAATTCTATTCACGGCAAAGAATTTTTACCACAACCTAGCCGGCAGCTGATACTTTTTTAACAAATATAATTAGTAGATTTCACAAACAATATCCGTATTCTGGTGTAACTATATTGTAACTTCACAGTTCAAAGAACGACCCAAAGATGTAGAATCATTACTCTAACTAGTATATTTATTGTAAATGCTCTAGAATTCATATCTTTGGGTGTGACACAGAACAAATTAATGTAATTAATTTGTTAATTACTGATGCGGACGAAGGCCATCGCCGGATAATGACGACAGCGTTAAAAGTAACTGTAGAGCAGTGGCAGAACGTAAGTCTTTTATACTACTGAAGGTCACTGGATCGACTCCCTATTTAAATTCACATTAAGATAATGTTGATGTTCTAGGCCTGATGATAACCAACATTTTAATTGGCCGAAAAATAATTATATTTCTGTCCGCAATATAATCATAATTTGCGACAAAGTTTTAAAATGTAAAAAAAATTGTTTTTTTGTTATTTTAAAATGCTTAATCTTTTGATAAGGTGCTTAAAAACTTCATCGTTTGCCGAATAAAATACGTTTTAAAATTATAATGATTTATATTGACGAAATATTGGTTCGCTAGTTCACCGGTAGGAGTCTCCGCGGCGCTTTATACGCGCACCAAATGTTTCTTACACTGTTCACAACTTGCCTGTTTCTGCAGAAAATACACCCGCATATTTTCGAAGATCTTCGCAACATAGCCTCTGTCGTCGGGGGTGCAGTGTTGAAAAACGGATTATTTTATTTATTAAAAAAGAGAATTTTTATTCACAAACGGACTTTGATTACCACAAAATAAGTGGTGTCTATAATTGAAAACACACCTTTCATACTTTAATGAGAAAGCTGGATTATCGTTGTACTCCTTATCTCACAAAATTTACATAGTTTACAAATAATTTTTTTTGTTAGCAACAGAAAATTTTTTTTGCCCAGGGGCCTATTTCATAAAGACGTTTGTAAATTTTCATTTTACAAATCTCCGCCTATTTTTTGAAAATTACATGATAGAGGATATACGACACGGCAAATATTGATCGGTCAGCGGAGATGAAATGACGTGGCTGCGACCAATCAGCGCAGAGCAGTGCGCGCAGATGCTCCACCTGGATTACAAGTCGAAAAACCTTTATCGTGTATTTTACAAAAAAAAAGAAATTTTTAAATGAGATTTGTAAAATAAGAATTTACAAAGGTTTTTACGAAACAGGCCCCAGATTGTGTTTTTTTTGGAAATAGTTTTATTACATTCATTTCCCATTAGATTCATATGAGTCGCATTTTCAAAAACTATGTAATAATAATATAGTTGATTCTTAAAAAAACTTGCTTTAAGATCAATACAGCCGTGGGAACTTGAACCTGGAACTTGGAGCTAAAAATAAAGTACTTGGAGCCGTAAGTTGGGAACTTCGAGCCGAAAGTAAAAATCACCAAAACGTTTACCTAGGCCTAAGCGAACCTAAATATAACCCTAAACCAAGTTTTTCTGAAGGGCTCCAAGGTCCTATTGTTCGTGGCTCCATGTTCGTAAAAATTTTCGATGGCTCCTAGTTCCCTACTTGTGGCTTTAAAGACCCCATACCAAAAATTTGGTTATTAAAAACAGAATATCCGAATTATTTTAATTATTTTTAATAAAGTAGAAAAAACTTTACCGCTTGCTTGCGTACATTGTATTTATATTTTCAAGGTTTAGGGTCGATGAAGCCAAGGGAACTTGGAGCTGAAAACAAAAAAACGCTAAAAATCTATACCTAAGTCTAAGCGAAGCCTAAAAATGATCCAAAAATTTTTCATTTGCTCTAAGTTCCCCACTTGCGGCTCTGAAGACCCCGTACCTATTTTTAACACTGACACTGAAGGTTGTTTTAAATATGTACTTACAAGAATACTATTGCTCTGGGGATTGGTCTTCGTACTGGCAGCTGGATTTCAATACTTTTTGTGTCGCCTGCAAATGGTTCGAAATTCTGGTGTTACATTGCCAAGGTTTGTTACTATTTCGTAAAAAGACGTGTAAATAGCTTAAAAGTTTTTAAAAAAAGTGTTTTTAGTGCTCTTCATTTTTTAAACAGCGAAAAATTCTCCACAAGAGAGGATGGTCATAAGATGGATTCCACTAGTATTTTATTGATATTTCGTTTTATTCAAAAAATTGTGTTCAAAAACGTTTTTTTGAAAGTACTTTTCATTTTAAAGTAGCATAGTATTTTTTTATAAAACAATATTAATCGTTTTAAAAGAACAATAGACTATATATAAAGTATATATACTGACATAAGCAGCATTATTCAGTAAAACTCCAGCATGCGCGAGAACCATAGATTGATATTAAAAAGATGATTTAAGGAAGAGTTTTTTATAAATATAATTATCGCATTTGTGTAAAAGATTAAGTGCAAAATATAAACCTGATTTGTATAGAGAATCACGACGGTTAATTTAATGTACACAAAGGTCTTGAGAAGAATTAAAAATAATTTGTATGAGACCAGAAACAATAAAGATGAAAAAAATATGCACAACCAGCTGTTGTTTTTTTAGAAAATTTACTTTATGTTTATGTTATTTTGGTGTATTATAATCGTGGTTTTTTCGTTAACCAACGTCATATACAAATTATTTTTAAATCTTCTCGAGACCTTTGTGTACATTGAATTAACAGTCGTGATTCTTCATTAAACGTGCCGTCTTCTAATTGCTTAAGTTTGCGATTAAAACGGTGGAATTTAAAAAACTCTTAAGTGGTGGGTACTATTCGTATTTTGCGGCCATATATATTGATTCGCAGGAATCAAATTGGGAAGGGCTGAAAATCGAAGATCTTCACGTTTATTTTATAGGAGATCAATTTTTCCCAAGCGCTCATTTGCTGAAAGTGGTTTTATTTGGTCGTAATTCTGTAAAAATCATTAACACTGAACAATTTTCATTCAAATCGGAGGGTTTTGATCATCGTGTTTTCAATTGTGAAACTAATTAAAAAAAGTTTTCCATCTTTTCAGCTTTTGTAATACTGTCACTATGCCATTATAATTTCATAACTTAATTTCATTGCATATACTCGGGCCGCTTGAGTTTTCCCGGCGCGGACAGTATTACTCTTGTGACTAAATATAAAATAAAATTAAATTATGCTATTATAATGGCATAGTAGCCATTTTTTACAGCCACAGTTTACAGCAGACAGTATGGTAGCGGTAGCTATTAAAATGAGCAGCTCATTATAATAGCTACCGTTGATTTAATTTTATATAAGATTTGCACATTTTTTGTTATATTATATATATTTGGTAATACACGCAACAGCAAATTAATGAGAAATAGTTCATGTATATTTTGTTTTTTTATGTAGATTTGAGTAATATTTTCCACGTTTTTATGTTGTATTTTTCTCGTTAGATGATATAATTGTAATTTTTTAAAATAAACCATCACAAACGTAAACAAAAAAAATTTTCAGCTTTTTAAAATTATTTTTATTTTTTGATCTGTTAAAAAATCGCCGAGTTGTCGCCGTCAAAAAACCAAAAATACACCATAAAGCCCTATATTTTACCAGCAACCAAAATTTTTTCATCAAAATTTACATGAAATACGTATAATTTTTATAGAGTCAAATTTACACTACTTTGAAAATTTTGATTTCAAAAACACAAAACAGAACGTACGTTTTTGGGGATCAAAAATGTCTACACTATTACAAATCTATGCAAACAGAGTTGGTAGTTTTAAACGTCATCACACCAAACTTGGTAAACAAATACATAAGTTGAGTTTTCAAGGCCTTTCTTCTTATTTTATTAATTAAAAACATACGTACGTAACTGTGGAATTTACGGAATTTACAAACATTTAATATTTTAAATTCTAAACGCAATTTTATTATTATACTTTTTAAAATTAAAAATACAAAAGAAAAATATGTGTTTATTAATTAATTACAAATTTAATTAAAAATTAATTACAAAATTAAGCTGTGAATTAATTACAAGATTTTTATGAAATAGGCCCAGTAGGGTGTTTAAAAACAACACACCAATTTCGGTAAAACAATGATATGATTTGGGTTCTCAACCAGATTTAGAGGATCGAACCTTATTAGTGTAATTTAATTTTTCTAAAACTGAAAAAAAAAACTAAATCACATTAAAAAGTTGTGGATTGATTTTTTTACCACAAAAAAAGTTAATTTTTATAATTTGGACTTTTTTAAGGTACGTGTGTGACGATGAATTGCCTTTTCTTTTAAACGCTCTTCTGGAGATGCTTATTGCCATTGGAGCTTTTTCCGTGCAGATGGTTTCCGTTTACAACTATATTTATGGGCAGCCCAAACACGCCCCGCACAGCAGTAGACGATCCAGTATTGTCACAATCACACGTTCGCACAATGGCAAAAGAAGAAAACCGATAAAACCGTTAAAATTTGCACGATGGATTCTATTAATTGCAACATGTGGCAGCCATTTTCTGGTAAAATGTTTTCATTTTTATTCTCTCGAATAGAAAACGCAGAGGGTTTTAAATTCAGAACGCTGTTTCGAGTAAATATACAATCCTCGCCAAAAAAAAATTATTTTTAAAAGTAACAGCTTTCTTATTTTAAGCAACACATTATACTCAAATAAAACCGTTTAGGCCGGGGAAAGAAAGAAATAGTTCATTTACAATGTAATATATTATTAAAACTTGCAAAACATTATTGTAAATACTAAATATCTACAAATATATTATTATGTATACTAGTGACGTCCCTACCCTCCAATATCATGCTCCGAACCCCGGCTATTTAGAGTGGAGGGAGCTCCAAAGCTTCGGAGCTCCGCCCCTTAAAGCTTAAAATTTTAGGCGACTTTAAGCATTTAAAATTACTATATCTGCATTTTAAGACTATTTTCAGCGTTTTAAATAAGTTTTGAAAAAATTTAATTTACAAAAAATTTTTGACTAACTAATCCTTGGCAACACTTTTATATAATTTATGAACTCAGTAATAAAATAGGGCAAAGCTCAGGATCTTTAGGGATTGCTCCAAAGGTTCTTAAAGCAAAGCTCCAGAGCTCAGGAGCTCGAGCTCCAAAAAACATCACTAATGTATACCAAGTTACAATGTAATAATGAGGTTAAAAACAAATTAATAAAAAATGATTTGAAAATTAGTTATTTACGTCATAAACTAAGTAGTAAACCAGTATTCATTCTTGAGAATTTTTCCTTAAAAAAAAATTTGAATTTTAAGTGTGAAGCGGGGGTTTTGGCCAGTTCGCGAGATTTTAAATTTTAAAAAATAAGTGACGAACTAATGGTGGAGCTACATAATTTAAGCCATCAATTTTTTAAAATATTATTTTCCTTTTGTAAACCGAATAAATATTTCGTTTCATTTGTAATTTTTTTGAAAAATTAAATCTGTGAAACAACTTTGAAAAGCTTAGGGATGTATGGTCAAATAAAATAATTGTTAACTAATATTCCAATTTTTCTTAATCACTATAAAAATTTTATATAAGCGCTTCGCAAATCATCAGAAACAGGTTGGAACACTAAAGAAGGGTGTTTTGTTTACAATTCTCTGATTGGCTATCGGTGGCGGAGAGATATAATTAAAATTACCCAAAATTTTGCCAAAAATGGCCGCCGAAAAACACTGATAAATGAAACGCTTGGTATATTTTTCAGCCTAGCGCATACTTCGTCAAAACTGTACAAAGAACGATTTTGAACAATCCATAGGTGTCTTTTGAACAATCCATAGGTGTCTTTTGAACAATCCATAGGTGTCATTTGGACAATTTAAAGTTGTCTTTTGAACAATTCACACGTGTCTCTTTGAACAGTGCAAAGGTGTCCTTTGGATAGCCAAAACAAAGTTGAAATTTTTGACACGTTATGCAAACGTTCTTTTGGACTGTTCAAAAGACACGTTCGGATTGTTTATAGGACAATTTGGAAAATTGTTTTGTGTAAAATTTTCCCTTGAAAAATTTGGAGACGAAGTATGAACCAGGTTTTAGTGTTTTTTTTTATTTTTTATAAAATCGATCAAAGTCACATAAGGATTAATTTGCATACAACACAATTAAATTTTCAATACATCCTTTAGAATTTGAGTTCAGTGGTTTTTACCAAAAAAACAATCATCGTACATACAGCAAGTGTACCATGATTGTGCTGAACTCAAAATTCCAAAGGATGTATTGCAAATTTAATTCTGTTGTATATTCCTTATGTGACTTTGGTCGATTGACAATGAATTTAGGCGAATGTTCTGTTAATTTTACTGGGCCATCTAAACAGTAACCCCATAATAGAAATGACGGCCCTTGTGATAAAACTGGCGTCTTATATTGTGGAATCTGTGTACTGTTTTTTACTCTGTCTGCCCGCTGTGATTACCATATTATTTATAAAACTTGGGATAAGAAAAGTGGCTAATGGATCTTTTACTCGTGAAAGGTTGCCTTCCCTTGTTGTCACTCAGGTATTATTGCATGTACAATCGACCAAATTGACATAAGGAATAATTTCCACACGATGTGGTTTAATTTGCATGGAAACAATTGGCGCGCAGCTGATTGGCCGTTCAATATGATGTTCAGTTCAGTAAAAGTACGTTCAGTAGTTTTTCCGCGGTTTTCCAATAAAAAATTAACGTGATTCGACAGTTGCAAACGCACTTTTCACACCTGACTCTTTCTTATGTGACTTTGGTCGATTAAAATTAAAGGCGTCGTATACTGTGACACAAAGAGTATGAATCGTCCTATAAAATACTAGTTACTGTGACTATTTATCTCTTAAAGGTGCGGTGCGGTGCGGAGTCAAACTTTTTGTCTTCGATTTTGATATTTTTTGTGAAAACATTACCCCTGCCCCAATATCCCACAAAAATTTTTTCAACAAAATATCTCCAATGGTTTAGGAGTTATGACGACCCAAAAATGGCGTTTTTCGACAATTCTAAACGTGACAGATTGCTCAATTGGTGTAACGCTTTACGTTACAAATTATGCACTCAAAGAAAGCGACTACTTTCTACTTTAATTTGATACCTTGATCGTTAAGATTGGTGCAGTATTTGTCAAAAATATTGCGTTTCCCGTACGAAAAACCCACAATTTTTTCGTTTAAAACGCCAAACGACGGCAGTAATTTTGTGAAGTTTGTCCAACCTTCCTTTTTTGCACTTCGTGTTTTTAGCGAAAAAATAGAAAGTTTTTTGTACAAAAAACGCAATATCTCAACAAAAACTGCACCAATCCTAACAATCAAAATATCAAATTAAAGTAAAAAGAAGCCGTTTTCTTTAACTACATAATTTGTAACTTAAATCGTTATACTCATTGAGTAATCTTTCACGTACAAAATTGTCAAAAAACGCCATTTTTGTGGGGTCATAACTCCTGAACCACTGGATACATTTTGTTGGCTAATGGTAGCAAGGGTAAGGTTTTCTCAAAAAATTATCAAAATCGAAGACAAAAAATTTGACTCCGCACCGCACCTTTAATACACGAATAATATAAATTTGATGAGTTAGAGTCATGTTGATTTTATACTGATTATGATTCTTTGTGTTGTAGTAACGACGACATATTTAAAACGACACTAATGTAACAACTCCCATTGTGGTGATGTTTAAAAAATTTGAGGCCAAATAAATCTAGTTTTTAAAAGAAAAAATGTGAAACAATTTGCTATTTTAGCTTTTTTGGCCAAAAAATGAGCGATGGATTTTAACCTGTATTCTTAGTACATCATTGACTGACGTGCTGCGTTACACCATCGCTCCACAGCTTTACATTAAAACTCATATTAATAAGGCGTCATATTTTTGAAACATCATCATAACGGGAGTTGTTACACTAGCACTGCGTTATAAAGACGACATACATAGTCACATCACAATCAGTATTAAACCAACGTGACTCTGACTCATAACTTTTATATTATTTCTGTAATAAAAGATAAAAAGAGTCACAGTTACGAATATTTTAGGACGATTCTGACTCATTTTGTCGTGGTAAGTACAAATGATATTTATAAATTTCGTTCTGTGTTCATTCAGGCTGAATGTCTTGTTTCCACAAAATATAATGTTTTGATTTACTAGAATAAACTTTGTACTTTAAACTATACGGGGTATTTTTTAAGCCGTTAATAGGCACCTTGCACTGGAACTCAGTTTATACATGAAGTATGGAATAAACATAGCGAGTCACCATAATAGATAATTACCGTATCTCCTACTTATCTTTTGTAGTATGCAGATCAACCTTTGAAAGCGCGCGAAATTTCGATCGGTTGATCTGCATATTACAAAAGATAAGTAGGAGATACGGTAATTATCCATTTTGGTGACTCGCTATATTTATTGCATATTTCATGTATAAACCGAGTTCCAGTGCAAGGTGCCTATAGGGAACTTAAAATCGTCAGAAATTTTTTGGAGCTTGACAAAAATTTTTATTTTTGGCCTTAAGTTGCCAATTTGCGGCTTTAAGTTCCTTGCTTAAGGCTCCAATTCAAGTTTCCTATTTTTGGCTCCAAGTTCTTTTGGCCCGATCGACCTAAATTTTCGACCTAAAAAAAAATAGTATGTATTCCTCGTATTTTACGTAAAAAAGCTTTTGAATAAAAATTGTGTAAAAAAATTAATTTATGCCGAAAATTTACGAAAATAAATATTGGATTGATATGATTGATAATAACGAAAGGACTCAGCCCGAATTTATATAGTTGCTGCACTCAGAATTCTACCTGTATACTATAGACAACTTATTTTTTCCTTTCAGTGGTGTTTTCTGATTGGTCAAATGTATTAAAAGAGCGGGCTCAGTCTTCTTCTTCTTAAATGATTAAAATAAGAAGATAAACGTTAATTGGTTTAGTTTTAATTTAGGCTGCAGAGGTGACCGCAGAAAGTGATGTCGATTCCTACAGTTCAGATGCAAGTTTGGAAGGTGTTGCAAATAAAGCAGATGGTCATCTTCAAGTAAAATATTTTTCTGGTTTTAATTATGTTTTAAAAGGTTCCTACAAAGTTTTACATGAATCAAATAATATATTCTTAAGACCTATGCAAAATATATAAATTCAAGCACGTATTCAGATTAGTTGCCTTCGGGCGTTCTCCTCAATTTGATAAAACTTTTATTCTTTCTACGTTTCGCAGCAAATAACGTGTTTCTTCGTCAGAAAAAAGTTCATCGTAAGTGGGCAAAAGTTGGTTAAGGTTTTCACTCACTTACAAACTTTTCCTGACAAAGAATCACGTTTTTTGTTTCTAACGTAAAAAGAATAAAAGTTTTATCAGGTTCGCCCAAAAACAACCAATCTCATTACCAATGAATCGTCGGAAATCCATTAAATTACAAGATCAAGCACGTATGTTTATAAATTATGCGTGCCGGATTTGTTTTTTTGTCGAAAAGTTTGTTTGTGTTACTGAATTCATGGGAGCAGACATCATATACGCAGTGTAAATAACCTTAATCCTACGCCGACAGCCCTTTTAAATTACTTCTCGCCCCATTAATCCTTTTCCAACTTGATTTTCCGGCCCTGAACTTTCTCCATATATGGCGCCATGACTCTTCAATAAGATCCGCCATCGGCTGTACGCGTGCACAACCCAAACGACTGCGTGACATGCGGGAAATCCGCCGGAGAACTGCACGTATCATACGTCGTCTGCTTTAATTGTGACAATGTGCACCATTTTCGCTGCTTAGGTTTGTCTAATTTTAAACCAAGCGGATCTACAAAACAGCTTCTTGAGCTCAAAGGAACATTTGGATTTTGCTGTGAAAATCTGGAATGCGTCCAGCCGCACCAAATTCGGCGATCTCCTCGAAAGCTCTCTACCACCTCAGAGTCTCCCACCACTTTCCAGGGAGCTTAACGATGAGATTGCGCAGTACGGGTTGGCAATAAGCCAAATCAAAACCAGCTTTGATACCGAAATACCAACTATCACGGAAAATCTTAAAGAACTTAATGACAAAATTAATTCCACTTTTCATAATCCAGCTACCAAATCGTACGCTGATGCGGCTAAAAAGGAGTTCCTCCGTCTGATGCTCCAGTTTATTATACCACCTGAAAGAATTATTATCGGAACGTGATAGGAGTTTTTAGCTTTATAGAATCACTTTTAGCCAATTAGTGCTTATAAAAAGGAGATCTTTCATCCATTGAAGATTTATTTTCGCCAAGCACTAATTGGCTAAAAGTGATTCTATTAGCTCCTCCCACAACCATTCCCACAGAGCAAAACAGATATGACGTAATCACGAATACTATATGGCATTTTAAGGGTCCTTAAAATCCTGACGTGCCAATTAGCGGTTGGGAAAAATTGATCTCCAATAAATGGGAGATTTTCATTATTTTCCTTAGCGATAATTGGCTAAAAGTGATTCTATAACTTCATAACTCTAAACGATATTTAACACTAAACAACTTCCGTTTAAATGAGAGGGTTTTGACCATCGTGTTTGCGTTTTTTGCGTGCATATTGGCTTCAATCTGCGCCAACACCAAAACGCCAAACGAGAGTTTAACCTTTAACAAACCAACAAACAAATTAAAAAATCAAACAGTTTATTTTTAATTTATATGTAAATTTTATTGTTTTTAAAATTTAGTTTTAAAAATATTGCCTTAATCCTGTTAGAACTCCAAGCACCCCTAATATGTCATGTACATGTAGTATAAATATGTGATTTGTGATTGACCGCTACATATTTTACTTTGTGAGAATGAGAGTGTGACGAACAGATCTTATAGTCGGCGCTCAAGGCCAATTTTATTGTTAGCGGCGATTTCACAGCTTAACAAACAGGGCTTTAAAATGCAGGCGCGAATATCACTAAGTACTAAACTAAAGGTAGGCGCTCTTAATAAACAAACAACGGCATGCAATCGCATATTAAAGGCACTATTTAAACAAAATCTGGCGAGTTCTTACTTCATAAAATTAGGGTTATTTTTACTTGGTATATTGCTCAGTTAATCCCATAGTGGGAAGTACGGGTGTCATTAGTACTAAAGCTAAAGCTAAAGTGCTTTAGTACTAAAGGGTTTTTTGGGCTTAGTACTAAAGCTAAGGCGCGGCTAAACTGAAATTAGCTGGCAAAAGCTCGGCAAAAGGTATGGGCCCGGCAAAACGTTAGCTTTTGCCAGGAAAA
>JASAMX010019492.1:0-26780 GCA_030248175.1 Microlaimidae sp. YZB2_3 | reverse complement strand
TAAGCCAGGGCTTTTGTTGTGTTAAACATTAATGCTTCTATTGTAATTTTCCTTTTTTTAGTTTTGTGTTATTGTAATCCAAGTTGGTTGCAATCACAAATGTTTTGTTGTTTTTTTCTTGTAACTTATCTTGTTAGAAATAAAATCTTAAATAAACTAAAAGCCGTTATTATGGTGGGTTTTTTGCTTTAAAATATATTTTGATTATTGAAAACGGATTTAATCAGTCAGAGTCAAGTTTATTTTTATATTTCAGCGCTTTATTATTTTATTTTTCAGTGATTGCAGGAATATTAATGAGACTTGTTATCATTATTTGCTTAGATCATTCTAGGTAACTTTGTGACATTGTAGGTAACTTTGTGATTTTGTAACTTTGTGACATTAAGGTTTTTTTTAATTTAGAATTCTTCTGCCGCCAATCTTCACGCCCTACCTCACTTGTCGTTATTACAAGAAATTTTTCCACCATGTGTCCCTGGGACCGGAAATGCAGTCACCGGTGTTAATGGGGACAGAAAAGTGAGCGGGTTCGCGCCCCATCCAGCAGTAAAATGGATGTCAGCATCAGAAACGTTCCCGCGAATCGTCCGCTTGCTCTCCTGCCCGGAGTATCAGCACCACGCGCTTTTAGGTAAATTTAAATTGTGCATTTTATTCTGGTGTCCCCTTAGGCATAGTTACAAATTCGGAAATGGGCGTTGGTTTAGTTAGAATTGTACATACTTCATTAATTTCGATAAAAATAAGTCAAAAAAAACGAAAGAAATTTTTTAACAAACAATTAAGTACCTTAGAATTTTTGTTTTTAAAATAATTAATTTTTTTAAAAAATGTGCATTATTAACTAACTAGAATATACGTTACCTTTGAGTAAAGCAAAGAACGAGAGAATTCCTTTAAAATTACATCTCGGAATCATAAAATTATAAGTTTTACTAACTTAAAGGAAAGAAGAGTCCCCTCTTAATTGTCATACCAAAATTACATTGTACCACAAATTTGGAAGAATCGATCGAGCGCTGAACGAAGCGAAGTGCGGTGCCAGAAATGTTATAAAAATTGGCCTGAAAAAGGGGGGCAGGGTGGGGTCCACCCCTCCCCCCAGCCTCGAAATTTCGGGACCCCCCTAGACGAAAATCTAGGGCCCCCTCCACCCAAATTTCCGAATTTTTTTATCCCTGATCCCCTCTAGAATTTAAAATCTGACCCCTCCTCCCCCCTCGGGAAAATTCTAGGTACTTTTTTTATACTACATTTTCTTCCAAAAACGTGAATTTTTAACATATATTCATGTTTTTACACAATTTTTACACCAGAATATCGCTTTTTATTCAATAAAATGTAGTATTATCCTATAAAAAGAACAATTATTAAAGTTATTGTGCTTTAGAACTGTTTTGCTTTAGACACCGGACCCTCCCCTCACCTGACCCCCCTCTAGATTTCAAAATTTCGCACCGCAAGTCAACCCCCCCCCCTAAAAAGCTAGGGGGGTCCGATCCGAACCCCCTGGGACGCCCCTCCTAGAATTCAAAATTCGATTTACCCCGGGTAACCACACCACCACCCTAGCTTCCCGGACCGTTCTCACCTATGCGGCTCACCCCCCCCCAGACTACGCCTATTGTTTTTAAGTAAATATTACTGTAACAATACTATTATAAAAAAGGCATTGTAAATTTCGTATTTTATCTAATGTATTAAATTGTCTGCAGGTATGATAGTGTCGGCTGGTGGACTGACGGAATCCACGATGCGGGCAGCGTCCTCTGCTCTGCTGGAGTTCATCGAAACGATCAAACAAGATCCAGATGAATCCAAGCTGGACGAATTTTTGAAAAATTTCGTTCAAATTGCTGCTGAAAACAAGTAATTCCGCAGAAATAGTTGGGGAAAAAGGGGAGGGTTAAGCTTTTGGGGATAAAATTTTTTGTTTTTTGTTTAGCTTTATCTATGCAATCTTCATAATAGACAAAATGGTTGGTTTAAAATTTAAAAAAATCAATTTTTTTTGATTTTTTTCTGAAATTAGTTTTGAAATTTCGGTGGAAATTGATTTAAAAAGGATTATTGGCTTAAAGGTGCGGTGCGGATGTAAACTTTTTGTCTTCGATTTTAATAATTTTTTGAGAAAACCTTACCCCTGCCCCCAATAGCCCACAAAAATTTCTTCAACAAAATATCTCCAGTGGTTCAGGAGTTATGACCCCACAAAGATGGTGTTTTTTTACAATTCTGTACGTGAAAGATTGCTCAATGAGTATAACGATTTAAGTTACAAATTATGTACTTAAAGAAAGCGGCTATTATCTAATTTAATTTGGTACCTTGATCGTTAAGATTGGTGCAGTATTTGTCGAGATATTGCGTTTTTCGCACACAAAACCCTCGATTTTTTCGCTAAAAACACGAAATAAAGGAAACAACGGTTGGGAAAACTTCAAAAAATCACTGTCGTCGTTTGGTGGTTTTAACGAAAAACTTGCAGGTTTTTTGTACGAGAAACGCAATATTTCAACAAATATTGCACCAATTTTAAGGATCAAGGTATCAAATTAAAGTAGAAAGTAGCCGCTTTCTTTGAGTGCATAATTTGTAACGTAAATCGTTATAAGACTTCTTTTTATAAGACTAAGGTTAGATTTTTTAGTTTCATTCCATTATTTTTCATTGAATTCTCAAAAACTTGAAGTGAACGAGTGCTTTGCTTCTTGGTATTATTTTTTTAAAATTTTATTCACGATGTTACCAAGTCATTGCGGTGTTCAGGGGGCCATTTGAAACTGAACACATGGACGGTTAAAAAATAAACGAATTAAAAAAATTAAAAACGGAAATTTAGAAAAAAAAATTCTTTAAATAAATTAAAAACAAATACTGCAAAACAAGTTTGTAATTAATTTTTTGCTTATAAAACTAGCCATAACTCACGAAACCATAAAGTAAATTGTAAAAAGTAAACTATCATTAAATTCGTAAAAAAACTAAAATTTAATGCTGTATTTAGTTTTAACTATTCCAAAATTTTTTGTTATGTTAAAACTTAAAAAAAAATGTTAAAACTTTCTAAAAATTTAGAGAAAATAAAAAAATTAGTCCATCAAAAATTATTTTGATATTATTGTTTTTTAAAGTTTTTTAAATAAAATGATACTTGAACTTTAAAAATTAATTGATTATTTAAGGAGTTATGACTATTTGTATATAGCGCTAATGTTAAAGTCGACCAAAATAATAACCGCATTTTTTATTGTCAAAATTATATTACTAATATAATAATAATTTTAACACTTAAATTTTGGCTTTTGCTATTTTATAATAATAATCTAAGAGCAAATTTTTTTTTGTTTTAGCTGATGAAATTTGTGGTTTAGTGCTGAAGTTGCTTAGAGTTAGCTGTAAAATATATAAATAAAAAGCAGCACTCAAAGTCAAAATTTAACATTTCCACCAAAAAATTACTCTTCAAATTGTCTAAAAAATCTAGAGTTGAAACTTAACTGCCAATTAAACAAAAAAAACTTTAAATGTCAGGGACGTACCCAGAGTTTCATTTTGGGGGGGGGGCGGATTGTAGTACGAAAAAAATTTCGGGGGAGGGGGGGCGGAGCCCCCCCCCTTAATTTTTGAAAACGTTAAAAAGCAGGGATAAACGTAGATAAAGCTGTATAATACACTGTTTTGGCCTAATAACCTATTATCTAATGTTTTTAGCGATAAAGATGTTTTGTTTGGTAAAAATTACATTAGCACACTTTGGCAGAGCCTGGATTTCACAAAAAAAGAATTAAGAGACCTTTCAGACCCCTTGGCTACACCCACATTGTAAACCAAAGCACATGAGCAGCATCTCGACTCCATGTTATTCAGGGTACCTACCTACCTATTATGAAAAAAATCCGAGTCAATGCTATAGGCGGCTGGAAAATTTAGAAGGGGGAGGTACATAAATCAACCAATATGATTGTTTGTTTTGCTTTCTGTGTAGTACTTATTACCTATAAAAAATATTGTACTAACTTTGAAATAACATTAGCATTAGGCAAGATAAATAGCGAGATATATGTATGTATACTATTGAAAGTGAAAAATTTTTTAGTTTTTGGGGGTCAATTAGGGTACTAAAATTATTTTATAGTTTGGCGCCGAGCGATTAGCGAGGCGCTAAAAAATTTTTGAATTTTTAGCCTCTAAAACCTCCAAATTTTACTATCAGGCGACCATTTCGGGGGGCAGCCCCCCCGCCCAACCACTATCCTTATTTTCCCCCTGTCCGAACGTTTGGGGGGGGGGGCGGCCCCCTGGGTACGTCCCTGTTTAATGTACAAATTGAAATAAAAGAATTCTGTTTTTTTGTTGGCTTTAACTTTAGCACTATATAAAATTAATCATAACCCTAGAAATCATAAATTAAATGTTACAATTAAACTATTAGGGTAACTGACTTAATTTCGGCCACGCCTTAATTTCGGCCACCAATTTAGGGTGTTAGAAAATTGGC
The DNA here is from genome assembly GCA_030248175.1 of Microlaimidae sp. YZB2_3. Taxonomy (NCBI): domain Eukaryota; kingdom Metazoa; phylum Nematoda; class Chromadorea; order Desmodorida; family Microlaimidae; species Microlaimidae sp. YZB2_3. The sequence continues at coordinate 22,276 of JASAMX010019492.1, read as the reverse complement.
TTATTTTTAAAACACAAAAGAACTAGCACAAAAGTAACTGGATTAATGTTGAATAAAGTGTTTTCGCAAGGTTTTTTATTTTTGTTATTCTACATTATTAACATTTTTATCCAAAAAGTGAATTTTTTGTGATTTTCCTAATTTTTGCCTTGTGTTTAAACTGCATCAAATTTAGAACGAAGCAAAATATAACCTTAAAATATCTTCTATTTAAGGCTCAAAGTTGTTAACTTTCATGTTTTGATATTTTCTTCAAAATCATTTGCAATGCGTTTAACTAACTGCGCATTTTAAGATTCCGTTAATTTCGGCCACCTGAAAATTTAGGTGAAAGAACCCGCCGTTTTTTGCTGTTTTTAAATATCATGGTACTACCGTATTTATAAAGAATTTTTTTGCTCGTTTAACTTTGTTTTGACGTTTTTTAAGCCAAAAAAAATTGAACAAAAAATACAAATTATTAAAACTTGTTTTTTTAAGGTTTTGACATAATTATTTAAAGTCTTGCTAATAACTATTAAAGTTCGCAAACGGGAAAAATAAGTTATATGTACCAAGAACAATACCTAAGGGTAAATTTGAAACCTTTAGAAATTTTTATTGTTCGTTTAAGCAATAGTTATGGCCAGTTTTTTTGTAGGTGGCCGAAATAAATGGCACGCGCCTTAACTTCGGCCACTTTAAAAAAAGTTTAAACCTTCATTGATTTTCAGGTGTAACAGAAATATTCAAATTTTGCACTGGAATAACAAATATAGCTATTGTTTGATTTTTAGGCCAAATTTTGGCTTGATTGAAAAAGCCAGAAAAAACTTATTCAAAAAAATAAAAAAAGTGGCCGAAATTAAGTCAGTTACCCTATTTCATTTTGTAATATTCTTTAGAGAACAATAATATCAAAATATTTTTTGATTAACTATTGTGTCAATTATTTCAATTGTGTCAATTAATTTTTGATTAACTATTAACTATTGTGTCAATTAAGTAAGAGTTTTAACTTATTAATAAAAAAAAATCGAAATAGTTAAAACTAAATAGGTACACCATTAGATTTTAAAGTATTTGACGAGTAAAATGATAGTTTACTTACAATTGCTTAATAGGTTCGTGAGTTATGACTGGTTTTATAAACAAAACATTAATTACAAACTTGTTTGCAGTATTTGTTTTCATTCCATGTGTTGAGTTTCACATAGCCAGCTGAACACCGCAATGACATGGTAAAATCGTGAATACATCTAATTTTTAAAACTTATTTTTTGTTCTTTAAACTAAAATAGCAAAAAAAATCATGGGTGTCGTCACAGGTCTAAATATCCAGAATTTGCTAGAAATTTTAAGTAAAATCGACTGACGAAAGCTGATCGTTACCGTCAGTTTTAATCATAAACCACACCTACTGGCTGTCTGCCTAGATTAAAAATCCGCTAACTGCACCATAGACAGCCACGTAAGGTCAAGCCACTAAAAAAAACCCTGTGACAGTTTGGCAAGTTTTTAGTTTGATCTTTAGAACAACATCAAGGATAATCGGTCCTCTGCTGAATGTTTTGGATCAAATTTTGTCGTGCGATCATTTGGACAGATACGCTGCGAATACGGATAGTAACGAACCGCTGAAAAAGTTGCTGGACATTGTGATTCAGGTCAGAGAACGGACAATTGACTTTTAAAACAACTCAAGAGCAGACCTCTGCACGGTCTGGAAATGCCTCCCCCGCCCAAAATCGAAAAAGTACCCGAAAATTATGACGCCATTTTTGACCTATTATGACGCAATTATTATCGCCAATTTTTTGCAGTTTTAAGCCTATTTTAACGCTTTTAAAACCATTTTAAACCCATTTTTATTTAAATGTCGCCTTTTTTGTCCTTTTTTTGTTTTTTCTCTTTCTTTGTTTCCCTTTCTCCCCTGCTTCCCCCTACCGTTTTATTGCCCCCCGTGTCCCCACCATTTCGGAATTCCCCCCTCCCAATAAAACCCCGGGGGGCAGCATACATGAGCAAGTTGGTCCAGAGTGGGGGGGTTAAACCCCAAATTAGGGATGGTTAAAATCCGAGAAACGCAAAATACCCTATCGTTGTTTTTTTTTTTCTGGAGTGCATTTTACCCATATTGTTTTTCGATTTTAAAGAAAAAATAGGTAAAAAAAATGCTAATTTTAGTTTAAAAAGCCCTTTTTATTGCATTTTTGAATTTTTTACTGTTTAAAACTTTTTCATTTTTTGCGGGGGGGGCAAATCCTCCAATAAAAAGGGGGGCCATTCCAGACCGTGTACAGGTCTGCTAACAAAATTGCCAATAATCATATCATTATACAGTACAGAGCTACTAGGTATCTATATTTTAAGTGTTGTTCATTATTAAATTTTGAATTAGCAAAAAACAACAATTTTGGCCTTATCCATCCGTCATTGGCAATTTAACAGTGTACTGTGGACCAACTCTGTACTGTCTTAATATTTCTATCAAAATAGGAAAACAAAGCCCGGATAATGCGCAGACGCGCACACTGACGATTCCGAGCGCATTTTAACTGTCAAAAGTATACGAAATACATCGTGTTTCCAATCGAATAATTGCAATCGCATTTTCCCGATTTTTAAACAATCATGGGATTACACAAAACACAAATAAATTATTCATGTTTTATTAATTCAAGGTTTTTACACAACACAAGGTAGTGAATAAAGAGAAGTGTGCGCTGATTAAGCGCCCAGTGGTCTGTATAAATCTGCACTTCTGCTAGCAAATAATTATCAAGAGTTAACAGCTGCAAACGCATTTTTCGAGACATAAATAATTTACTGTTTGATAATGTATAATATTAATAGTCTCTACTCTAGTAATCAAACTGTAAATTCTGCAAAGAAACTGATAAGAACCAGCAAAAAGTGGTACATATAGGATTAGGAATTAACGCTGCTTATGTTTTTTAAAATATTATTAACTCAGATTCTTTATGTTTCATAAGCCAAATGTAAGTATCGCGTCAAGTCACTGTTCGCACCGGAATTGCATTCTAAATTGCTTGTATTTTTTTAATCACAAAGTGAAATTTGTGACTAGAGTTAAGATTGCGTCTTTTAAACATGTCAGCATCACTATAAACGAAAATATACTCACCAAAGCTAGAAGGGGTAAGTTCTTTACACAGGGTAAATGACATTTCAAAATCTAGGAGGAGGAGTCGGTCCCCCTGGCTTTCTACGGGGGGGGGGGTGGTCGTCGACCTTGAGAATTTTGAAAGAATTTTGAAACCTAGAGGGGGGTCAGGTGAGGGTCAGTGTCTGAACAAAATACGTTTAAACCATTAGATGTTAAATAATTGTTCTTTTATAGGATAACACTGTTTATTAAATAAAAAAAATATTCTGGAATAAAAAGGGTGTAAAAACACGAATTTGTGTTAAACATTACGTTTTTAAAAGAAAAAAAAAGTAATTAAAATTTTCTCTGTCTGTCACCTTCTTCCTCGTCGTCCCTCGATCAATTATAATTCTTGTTAAGGCGTCATATATTTGAAACATTATCACAACGGTTGAAAATCTTTACCTTCCTCGTCGTCCTCGTCCTCTTCGTCGTCCATGTACTCCTCCCCGTTCATAGTTTCCTCGCTAACTGCGGCTGCGGGGGGCGGAGCCGCCGCGGTGGCTGCGGCGGCCGCCTTCTTCTTATTGGTGGGCGTTGCCGTGGAGGGGACGGAATCGGCTGTTTTGGAAAGCAGCGAATTGACGAGCGGAGGTGGGGGAAGGGAGTGATCCCCATTGGTCGTCGCGGACGCCAGCTTGTCTTCCTCATCCTCAAAACCAATAAGACATAATAGTATATGAATTATTATTTATTATGTTTGGAAGGAAAAGTTATCAAAAATTATGGTTTAGTGTTAAAAAACGGTGAAAAGTGTATAAACAAAGATTAACAAAGAGTGGCCTTATTTTTTTTAATTTGGAAATTTTAATTAACGCAAAGCATAAAAGATGGAATTTTATTGTTTGCTTAATAATTAAAAAAACTTATCGACACTGGTATTTTATAAAAGCTAATGCCTAATGAGCAGATTCACAAATGAAGTGTGGGCTAGATGCATACATGGGCAAGTTGGTCCGAAGTGGGGTGGGGTTAATAAACACCAAACTAGGGGGAGCGTTTAAAATCCGAGAAACGCAAAATACCCTTATCGTTTTTTTTAGAGTACATTTTACGGGTTACCCATATTGTTTTTTTGATTTTAAAGAAAAAATAGGTTGAAAAAACGCTAATTTTAGGTCAAAAAGCCCTTTTTATTGCATTTTTGATTTTTTTACTGTTTAAAACATTTATTTTGACCTAAAAACTTAAGTTTGGAGGTAGTTAAAAGTCATTTTAAAGACATTTTTTTCCCTTCATTTTTCCAAAATTGGGGGGTTAACTTCCCCCCCCCCACTTCTGAGTGGGGGGGTTAAACCCCCCTTCTCAGAATTTGGGAGGGGTTAATCCCCCCAACCCGCCCCCGTGCCCATGTATGGGGGGCAGTGCACAGGTCTGCAAGAGTTGGCTTTATTTATTTTTTAAAACGATACAAGCTTGCGAACTTACTACAATTACGTCAATATCTTGACGTAATTTCTTTGTCGGATCTAGGCCTATACCTTTGCCCACCTTGAATACTACATGTTTTTAACATTTTTAAAAATAGTACAAAAAACTACGGGGTTGTCGCTTCCAAGACAAAAATTTTAAAAAAAGCGTTTTCCAAGGTTTTACAAACTTTAAAGAGAGGTACCCCCCCCCCACCACCACCACCACCACTACTACCACCACCACCAATCTCTTCCGTCTATCCATCCACCTTTACTTGCAAAGTAAGTGGACATTTTATTTATATCATTTTAATGCACGAAGCATAGTAATTAGTATAATAAGTAAATTAAATTTAATTTATCTTTTATAGGTTTCCATGAAAAAGAAGAATGCACAACGGGTTTTGGCTGGTCTTTCAGTTCTGTGTGGAATGTTACAGTTCGATCCGACTAGTGATATTTGGAAAAAAGCTTTAAAGCAGGTGCGCATTCTGCTAAATGTTTTAAAAAATTTGATTGGGCATTCATTTAGACTTGTACTTTAAATTATTATAATCGCCATTGAAAATAGATTTTGAAGATCACATGACAAAATCAAGCTTACAGTTCATAACTTGTATAACAATATTATGTTAAGCTTTGTTTAGATTAAAACAGTACTTCATCCAAACTACAATGTAGTACTGTTTTACTATGTGGTGCATTATCTTTTAAAAACTTTTAGGTTTAAATAAAGTCTCTTTTCTAATATATGTTGGTACTGGAAACAAATATTAAAATTGATTAATGATTATTATTTTTAATTTTTATTCGGACCATAGGTAGGTAACCTTAAACCCTAACGGGGAAGTTACCGGAATTTATGTGGTACAATTGACTTTGAGTTGTAGCAGGATGTTCTTGAGTGGTTTGTCTTCGTAAGCTCCTAGCTTCAAGAAGCGTCGACCCGAAATGTGATTTATGTTTAAAATTTTTTTAGAAATTTTAGAATAGAAATAAAATTTTGTCGACGTGAGAGTGTGTCAATTATAAAATTTTCGAGGTTTAAAGGAAGGATTAGAGTCAAAGTAAAAAAAATTGGGTTTTCGAATGAAAGAGGGCAAAAATTTAAGGCAAAGTCCCCCCTTTTATGCAGCTATGATTGAATTGCTGTCAAATTTTTAGGTCTGTTTTTGTCTAAGACATAGCCCGCAGTTTTTAAAATCGGCTTGAATGGAAGGAGTAAAGTGGCAAAAAAATTGCAGTACATCATTTTTACAGCTTATACCTAAAATCTTTTCATATATCGTTCTCATTTTTGTAGGTCTTGATCTCTTTGACGCACACGTATCCCAAAGTGAGAAGAGAGGCGGCGAACAAACTCTACGAGTCCCTTCTTACTTACGCCTGTCTGGATAATCACAACGAAATAGTGATGAGCATATTGACTAACACCGATTGGGACCAAGACGTAACCCTACTAAAAGAGTCCCAAGCGGAAATTGCGGAAACATTGCATATCGAGCTTTAGTTGGGCCGAAAAGATCCAAGCAGCTGTAGCGAATAGTTTACCCAACCATTTAACTGTGTGCTGGAAATTTTTAGAGCAAAAAAGTTGAAAGTTTACATATCGTGCAGCTAACGGTAAAGATTTCGCAATGGAACTTAGTGGTAAATCAATGAAATCTTTTCATTCGAATACGAAATTGAATGATTTTTCCATATCAAACTAATCTGAATGCAAACTGTTTTGAAAGCTGCAAAATTTCTTTCATCATTCTCTTCCTCGATGAAAAGCTTTTTTCAGTACAGAATATAATAATGAATAAATGAAATGAAGAATAATTTTTGGCTCAATGCCAGGTTCTATCACCAAATCACAACATCTTATTGTCAGGCCGCAACAGGAAGTGAGAACATAACGGTGTAAACACGTTGGTCACGTCGCACTCCGCTGTGACCCAACCTTAAAAGTTACTACTCTTCCAATTCACTTATGTTACGTTTTAAAATCCAATTTTTACTGTACCGTAATCGTTTGCAGCACGAATTTTTTAATAACAAATAATATAGTATAAATTTATGATATTTAGGTATTAATTTTATGTTCTCAACAAATATTGCTTTTTTTTCAGATTTCGTTTGTTAATTTATGAAAATTAACTATTCCATAATTATTTTTATTTGGGTTTGTACGATTCTCTGTAATCAACCGCTAGCTTTTAACTTCACGATCTCTTCTGTTAAATTTTTAGTTGTTTTTGTCTGAGTGTGTTCATAGATGAACACGGTCAAAAAGCTAGGGGGAGGTGTTTACCCTTGGTAAATGGCATTTCAAAATCTGAAAGGGGGGTTGAACCCCCCTAGCTTTCTAGGGGGGTCGACCCGGGGTGGAAGATTTTGAAACCTAGAGGGGGTTCAAGTGGGGTCCAATTTCCGAAGCAAAATACTTTTAAACAATTAAAGGTTTAATAATAGTTTTTTTATACGATAATACTGAATTTTATTGAATAAAAAGCGATATTCAGGTATAAAAAAGGTGTAAAAACATGAGTTTGTGTTAAAAATTCACGTTTTTGGAAGAAAATTTAGTTAAGTACTTAAAATTTTCTTGAAAGGGAAGGGGGGAGGGTCAGATTTCAAAATCTAGAGGGGGGTCAGGGGTAAAAAATTCGAAAATTTGTGGGGGGGGGCTGGATTTTTTTCTAGGAGGGGTAAAAATTTCGAGGCTAGGGGGGGGGGTGGACCCCACCCTATCCCCCTTGTTCATCTTCATCATTCATGAGTGTGTTAATTTTTGAACTTATGCATTTAACCTTGTGATATAATTGTGTAGTTTTTATTACATTAATTATAATATAATCGTGTGTGAATTTTAGAAACTGTGATTTATTTCGCGATCGAGTTAATATTATTGTGCTTGCTAATAGTGGTGGGCAGTTCCGGGTTCCGGATGTTCCTGGTGAAATTTGGAATTCCAGTTTCGGTGTTCCGGAGCTTTCGCAGTTTAATAAGCAGTCCCGTTCCGGATGTTCCGGGCAAAATTTGGAATTCCGGTTATGGTTCTTGTTCTGTTAAATTTTTCAAAAAGGATTTTTTTGGAGTTGGTAGAAATGGGGGATATAGGGGAAAGAGGGTTGACGCCAAAAATGAGCTTTTTATTTTCACCTATCCCATACCCATTCATTATCATACCTCCTGGGTACCTGAGTACTCATACATACCCCCTTGAAATTTACCCCCCAAGTATGCCCCCAGTCAAATTTTAGTTTTACACTGAGCTAAATATTTCCCTTCTTAGCTGGGGTAGGTCGGGCACTTATGCGACCTACGAAAACTAATCTCAAGGTGAACCTAAAATAAAATAAATTGTGATTTTCGCCTTTATAATAATAATTGATTAGTGGTTTTTCAGACATATAGCCGGAAATCAAAATGGAGTTTTATATTTATTATTGTTTGTTTTAAATAAAAGTTTAAATTTTATTATATTTTTTTTAGTTTTTTTTTAAAATTCTAGTAACATATTTTCTATATACTATTATCAACAAAAACTCGTCATAATTACTCGTAGTACTCGAAACAATAAAAAACCTGTAAAAATTAAAAAGTTTCGAATTAGCTTTTAGTTTCAATTTATAGCAGTATTAATTAGTGCTAAAAACAAGATCAATAAACATAGTTTATTGAATAGCTTAAAAGAGCAATAAAAATTAAGAGCATTCTTTTACCATTTCTTGATGTTTGGAGTTTATTCATTTTTAGCATTGTTAGCAAGAGCTACCAGGGCTTTTGGTAAAACAAAAAGTAACATTTAAAATTTATGCAAAATGAATATTTTTTGTAGAAGAAAAATATTCAAAACTACATGGATAGACACGCATAGTCTTACATAGACCAATGGACTTATTTTATTGCTATTATTGCTGTATAAATAAACAGTTACATTTTATAAGAGCCAAAAGCTATGTGTACAATGTACATGTGGTTACTAGTGATGTTTCTACTCTACACTCCAATATCAGGCTCCGAAGCTTTAAAGCGAAGAGAGCTCCAGTCCAGAGCCCCACCCCTTAAATAGCCTACTTCAAACTTGTTTAAGCTTAAAATTTGTTTTAATTTGGCATTGTTAGGGCTGTTTTTGTTTTAAATTTAATTCTATGATATGGGGAAAAAGTGGTTTTTAAACATTTTTTGATAAAATTATTCGTGGAAATTGCTACAAAAAAAGGCAAGCTTCGCAGCTCGGATCTCCGAAGAACTGAAAAAGTTCTGACTGAAAAAAGGCCAATAAGCAAAAACTGAATAAAAAAAACCACTGAAAGAATGTAAAATACAACCGTGGTTGAAACATTACTTGAAATCTTTATCAACTATTATTTTTAATATTTAAATTTAGCTAAGTTTGCTTAGTGTTGAGGCAAAGTAAATCTTCATGCGGTTGAAAAATAATTTTAACCATCAGTCTCTTTTAAAATACTGATGGCCTTTAAAACATAGCTTATTTTTTGAAGCTTCGCAGTAAGAGCGATACCACAGATTATTTTCTTAACTTTTTTTGCAAATTTTTAACAACTTGTTAAAAATTTGTTTAGTTTTAAAAATTTGAAAAGATAATTTTTATGATATTTTGAGCTTGATTAAACCTAAAATTACTTATTTTAAGGCGGAGCTCCGGAGCAATAAGATATTAGAGCGTGTAACAAAAAATGTTGGAAAAACAACTGGGACTTTATTATATCGGCAACTAAAAGTGAATTTATAACTAAGAGTAGACGTGTGCATCCGTGCACTAAAAATCTCTCGTATTGTTGCTAAAGTTAAAGATGCTACTTTGATGAAGATTGTTTTTTGGTTAGCTAAGAAACAACTTTTCTGCGGTCTTTTTTTAAGTGTTTGTTCTGTATCGAAAAACATTTCTCACACGGGAACACTCGCAATAATGTTCTTTTAATGGTCGTTATTATTAAAAATAGCGTGTGTTTTTCAACGTAATAAACTGACGTTACGCAATGAACACTATTTCCATTATCCTCCTGCTCTTGTAATAATTAAATGAAGAATTTTTCATTACCGCGCAGCTCGTTTCGCCATAATCGATGCCGAACTGAGCCTAGGGTAAACCCACTAAATTAATAAAATTTCAAAATAGCGCCGATTAAACCCACCACCGCCTTTTGTCCGTTTAGATTCAGCGTGGATTTCGGAGATCTTCGGCGAATCCGGTGGAGATCTTCGGCAGTGCTAAGTTTACTTCAGACGGATATTTGCATAGAATTGATCGTCAGGCGGCGGAGGTCGGGTTGAAATGGCTGTGCGCCGCGTCGGGGGCGTCCATTGTTAACGTTGACTGGGCTCCGCGCGCCGTCCGACTCCCTGCGCGCTATTTACCCGCCCCGTTTACAGTTCGTGTTATTTTTGTGGACGACAGTTATCAGACATCATAATAAATAAACCGCCGCGCTATCAAAGCTCCGCCCCTTTTCACGCATCCAGTCCGCCCCGCAGCCAACCGCTATGGATAAAAAGCGGAAACTGTACGAAGATCTGGTGGAAATCTACGTGGCTGCAAATCCTTTAAAGAAGCGCAATGAGGCCTACCGGGAGGGCCAGACCCTGTGGAAGAACCTCCGAGCCAAAGGCATGGACGCCGTACAGGCCAAGATTTCGGAATTGGCTAGAGTGGTGGCCAGGAAGGTATACTATACCAAGAATATATAACACAAGAGAATGTCCTACTGTACACTAAATTTTTGACCAAAATTTTGCGAGAAAAGTCGCACTTTTGAATTCGTGTGCGACTTTTCTCGCAAAAATCCGCCATTTTCTGCTAGTTTTTCCGCGCTGCGATTTTTGCGAGAAAATTAACACAGTGTTAGTTTTCTCGCAGTGGGGACTGCGACTTCTTTCGCACTCTATGCTGCTTTATTCCCACTGCGATTATTTTCGCACTGCGAGTCTGGCCGCGCAACAAAAAAAATACAGACGCTGGTAGTCATTTTCAATGGAGTAAAACACTTTAAAACTTGTTTTATTTAATTTTAAAACGTTGGAAAGTTACTTTATTTTATTAAAACTAAAAAGTTTTAACATCTAAAGGTAACAAAAAACGACTTTTACTCATTTAAACACAAAATTTTTACTCCGCTTTGTTTTTATTTTTTTTTGTTATGCAGCCAGACTCGCAGTGCGAAAATAATCGCACTGCGAATAAAGCAGCATAGAGTGCGAAAGAAGTCGCAGTCCCCACTGCGAGAAAACAAACACTGTGTAAAAAAATCGCAGCGCGGGAAAACTTGCAGAAAATGGCGGATTTTTGCGAGAAAAGTCGCACATAAATTCGAAAGTGCGACTTTTCTCGCAAAATTTTGGTCATAAATTTAGTGTACAGTCGGACATTCTCTTGTGTTATATATTCTTGACTATACATAGCATTGTTTAACGCACAGTTACACCGTACACTACACCTAGTATTCCAAGATAAATTTTCCGGAAAAGCGACTGTTTTTTTTTGCATTTTCACGACCTCAAGAATCGCAAAAGTTGTTAGGATTTTCCCCTTATTGGTAAAAAACCATTGCTGGCGAACTCGCAACCTTTTCAGTTTTCTATGGTTAAATTGGCATTAATTGTGCGCACTTTGCCAGTCAAATCGCGTGAATATTTTATTTTCATGGCGCAAACCAAACCTTTGATTCTTTGGACTGAAGTTAGCCGTGACCATAGGGATAGGAGGGAAGGGTTAGCGGTATATACTTCCAGATAAACAAAGGGTTTGGGGGAAGGAAAACCCGACCCCCAAATTTGGAAAAAGGGTGTCCCGAAAAAACTTGGGGCACCCCCACAATAGCCCCGATACCTCAGTGGCCTGCCCAGGATTTCATTTCGGGGTGGGAGGGGGCGGTCTAAGAGGAAGCAATACTAACCCTGAAGGTGGGTCTTGGGGCTGCAGCCCCCCAGATATGGGGGATCTGGAGAGCGATAGCCTTCCAGCGGGGTCAAGGGGCAGAGCCCCTTGTCAGAAGGTCCGAGGGGCAGAATGCCCCCCGGGGGAGAAAATTTTTAATTTAAGGCGCTAAAAAACACTAAAAATTTTAATTCCAGATGATACTTATTAAAAAAATTATGGTTTTTTTATACCTACACATTTAAAATGTGTTTAAAACGTTAATTAAAAAGTATAATAGTTAGTGTTTATAGTAGTTTTATTAAATTGTATACCTTAACTACTGAATGGAGATAATCGATTTGTAATCGAAAAACTAAGATAAATTGTCAATTTAAACTACCCGCGTAGCGGTGAAATTTTGCTTTTTTGACTATTAATATGCTTTTGGAAGGTATCAGGAAAGTTTCTGTATTAATATTAAAGAAAAAAATTTTTCTTTCCCAAAATTTAAAAAACGTAAGGGCTGGCTTCGCCGGATTTCGGTGGGGGGGGGGACGGCCGCCCCCCCCGCTCCCCCACCCCCCTGGGCACGCCACTGCGATACCTCACTTTTAGCGTTTTAAACTCCCCCCCATATTTAGGAAAGGGGGGGCGCTGCGCCCCCCCCCCCTCCGAAATTTTGGGAGGAGGGGGGCGGAGCCCCTCTTAATTTTTGAAAACGTTGAAAAAGCAGGGATAAACGTAGATAAAACTGTATAATACACAGTTTTTGGTCTAATAACCTATTATCTAATGTCTTTAGCTGTAAAAAGATGTTTTCTTAGTTAAAAATTACATAAGCACACATTGGCAGAGCCTGGATTTTACAAAAAAGGAATTTAGAGACGTTAGTTTCAGACCCCTTGGCTAAACCCACATTGTAAACCAAAGCACATGAGCAGCATCTCGGCTCCATGTTTTCTAAGGTACCTACCTATATGAAAAAAATCCTAGCCAATGCTATAGGTGGCAGGAAAATTTAGGAGGGGAGAGGTACATAAATCAACCAATATGATTGTTTGTTTTGCTTTCTGTGTAGTACTTATTACTTATAAAAATTATTGTACTAACTTTGAAATAACATTAGCATCAGGCAACATAAATAACGAGATATATATGTATGTATACTATAGAAAGTGACCGCTGCTGAGCGAAGCGAAGCGGAACAAATTTTTGGTTTTTAGGGGTCCATTGGGGTATTAAAATTATTTTAAAGTTTGGCGCCGAGCGATTAGCGAGGCGCTAGAAAATTTTGAATTTTTAGCCTCTGAAAACCCTCAAATTTTACTATCTGGCGACCATTTCGGGGGAAAGGGGGGTGGCGGCCGCCCCCCCGTCCAACCACTATCCTTATTTTTCCTCCTGTCGGACCGTTTGGGGGGGGGGCGGCCCCCCCCCCCTCGCTACGTCCCTGGGAAGAGGGTACCGAAAAGTCCACCGTCCCTCACCCGATGGAGTCAAAATTTCGGACCCCCCCCCCACTTCTGAAAAAATCGTTGGCCCCCTTCTTCCCCCAAATTCATGATCGTTCCCGCCTTCTAGCGCCTCCCTTTAGCAAAGCTGACCCCCCTCCCCTTCCCGCTCCCAACCAATTTACAAGTATAGTTTTATATTTTCTGCCAAAACAGTTTTTTTAATAAAAAAAAGACTGTTTTAGTAGGCTTAATAGTCTGTTTTGGTATATAAAATTTTATATTAGACCTAAAAACACTTTAATTACTGACTTAAGAAAACTTTAAAACTCAAAAACGCCAGGGTGGCCCGAACCTCCCAGGACCTCCCCCTTCCTAAAAATTTTGCCTTCCACCCGGGGTGGGCCCACCTTGTATCCTCGACTAAAAACTTCCATGAAAAGAGTGTCTCCGGGCGGGATGTCATTAGTTTTCTAAATTTTAGGAGGGTGTTGGCAGTTTCGAGATTTTTAGAAGGATATAACCCGTCCTTTCACCAATCGTTAATTCACCTCCCCCTATAGCCTTGAAATTTTGCCCCCCTCCTTAGCAAAAAATCCTGGGCCCCTTCTCTTCTCAAATTTCCATTTTTTTCATTTTGACCCCTCTCTAGAATTTAAAATCTGGCCCTTCTTCTGACCCCTCTTCCCCGCGCGAGAAAATTTTAGGTACAACTTATATCCTAATTTTTCCACAAAAAAACTAAAATTTTTATTGGGATTAAGTCCTTTTACACCTTTTTTACTCCTAAATACTCCTTTTAACAAAGATGAACAAGTTGTTCCGGGGTGGGGAGGAGGTTAAACCCGGATTTAGGGGAAGGAGTTAAGCAAAACGAAACGCATTTTGCCTTTGCGCATCATTTTTTCTGAGTTCATTTTGCTCATAATGTTTTTTGAATTTTGAAAGAAAAATAGGTAAAAAAAACGCTAATTGCATTTTTAAGTCAAAAAGCCTTTTTGCATTCTTGAACTTTTTATAGTCTAAAACACTCATTCTGACACTCATTTTTTTATGTTTAGAGGCAGTTAGAATTAGAAGTCATTTTTATGACATTTTTTCTTCATTTTTACAAAAGTGTGGGGTCAACCTTTGCTCCCTCCAATTCTAAGTGCGGTAAGGTTAAACCCACATCTCAAAAATTAGGATGAGTTAAATCCCCCGTGTCCGCGTGACGTACGCCACTACATATGCCATGCAAAAACATGCCATTTAGTATATTAATAATTAGTAAAACATAGTAGTATACTTTAAAACATACAAATAATATTTTAAAAAATATTTTGCTTCAAACATTGGACCGCTTTAGCACCCATTTAGATTTCAAACTTATCTACTCCAAGTCGACTCCCTCCAAAAAGTAAAGGGGGTCGAATAACTTCCCTCACTATATGACTATGACCCTCCTCTTAAATTTTGAAATGTCATTTACCTGGAGGGTCTGCTTCCCAAACAAAGTTATTTTAAATTATTGATTTAAGTCTCTTACAGACCTGCGCACGGTTTGAAAATGCCCCCCCCCCCGCTTTATTGGAGGATTTGCCCCCTCCCCCGTTTTAAAAAATGAAAAAGTACCCAAAAATTATGACGCCATTTTTTACCCATTATGACGCCATCATTGCGAAATTTTTGCAGTTTTTAGCTTATTTCAATGCAATTTAAGCTGTTTTAGACCTATTTTTACCTTATTTCCGCTTTTTGGTCCCTTTTTTCCCTTTTCCTTTCTTTTTGTCTCTTTTTTTTCTCCTTTTTTTCTCTTTTTTTTTTCTTTCCCCCCGGCTTGCTCCCCGTTTGATTGCGCCCCCTCGTTTCAAAAAAGTTGCGCCCCCCCCGTGCCCCCCCCCCGTTTTGGAATTGCCCCCTCTCCCCCCATTATAACCCCGGGGGGCAGTGCACAGGTCTGTAGACACTAATATAAAAGTTTATACAGCAAAATAGGCTATTATTATGTATAAAAAGGATAGAAAAGACCTGCTTTTTACTACAAAAAAGTGTTTGTGACAGTAATTTTTGACCTAGATTTATACCCAAAACTTGGCTCGGAAAGAAGCGATGGGGTCGATTGAAAATTTTCGGACGAGGAGAGTAAGATGTCAAAATAAAAATAATTGAAGGGGGGCGGCGGGGTCGCATTAACCTGACCCAGATTTTATTTCGGTGGGGGGGGGGGAGGTGGTCTTTGGAGGGGATAAATACTAACCCTGAAGGTGGGTCTGGTGGGCGAGAGCACCCCAGCGGGGTCAAGGGGTAGAGCCCCTTGTCAGAAGGGGTCTGGGGTGCAAAATGGCCCCCTGGCCCCGAGGGGAAACCTTTTTAATTTAAGGTGCTGAAGTACACTAGAAATTTTAATTCCAGATGATACTTATTACAAAATTTCCGGTTTTTTTTAAACCCTTTACATTAAAAACATGTGTTTAAAACGTTAATAAAAGGTTAATAGTATTCATAGTAGTTTTATTTAAAATGAATGTCTTAACTATTGAACGGAATAAATAATTTGAAATCGAAAAAATAAGATAAATTGTCAATTTAAACCAGTGGCGTGCCCAGGGGGTGGAGTGGGGAGGGGCGGCCGCCCCCCCCCCCGAAATCCGGCGAAGCCAGATTTTTTCGTAAAGGGGGATGGACCTTTACGTTTTTTGAATTTTGGGAGAGAAAAATTGTTTTCTTTAATATTAATGCAGAAACTTTCCTGATTCCTTCCAAAAGCATATTAGTAATCAAAAAACCAAATTTTCCCCGCTTCGCTGGTAGTTTAAATTGACAACAACTTATCTTAGATTTTCGATTTCAAAACGATTATTCTGTTTAATACTTAAAGCATATATATTATTAACCTTTTATTAACGTCTCAGCACATGTTTTAAATGTAAAAGGATAAAAGCCTTAAATTTTGTAATAAACATCTGGAATTAAAATTTCTAGTGTATTTTAGCCCCTTAAATTAAAAATTTTTTACCCCGGGGGGGGGGCATTCTGCCCCCCGGACTCCCCTGACAAGGAACTCTGCCCCTTGACTCCGCTGGGGGCTCTCGCCCCCCCCAGACACCCCATTTCTGAGGGGGGGAGGTGCCGCCCCCAAAACCCCTCTTCGGGATTAGTATTTACCCCCCCCAGCCCCAGACCGTCCGTCTCCCGAAATGAAATCCTGGGCAAGCCACTAATTGAAACTACCCGCGAAGCGGGAAAAATTGGGTTTTTTGACTATTAATATGCTTTTGGAAGACATCAAGTAAGTTTCTGTATTAATATTAAAGAAAAAAATTTTCTCCCCAAATTCAAAAAAACAGAAGGCTCCCTGCTTACAAAAAAATCCGGAAGGCTGGGTGGGGGTAAAAGCCGGACCACCCGGACGGACTGACGGAAATCGATGGGGTAAAACCTGGACTGACGGACCATCTAAAAACACAAATATCTCAAGAAATACATAAGCTCTATAAAAAATAAAGATATTTTTGCAATCTTCAGATCACGAGCTTCACGTTTATTTGATTATTTTTGTGTTTTTGTTTTTATTAAAAAATTAAAATCTGCCGGGTTTCCTTGACACGGGTATTTGTTGACACACTTACCGTAATCCTCTGGCAGGTTTCCCAATAAATTTTTTTAGTCACTGTGGATCTTTTTGGAATTTTTTACTTTTCGGAAATTTTTTTAATTCAAAAATTTTAAATTTTAATACATTTCGTTCGATTAAATTTTTACTTGTTTTTTGCAGCTCAAACTATCAAAAAAATTAAATTATAAATAAAATGACGAGAATCGAAGATAAATATTTGGTATGAATAAAATGAGATTCAAAGATAAATATGATTATATATAAATATACTTCTGTATTAAACTGCCAGTGTTTTTTTGCAAAACTCATAAAGGAAGTAATAGTTCGTTCGCAATATAAATTGAAATAAAATTTTAAATACGCGGTATTTTTTATCGGTTGAACGCGTGGCCGTTTTTTTGTTTTTTGTATTCAAATTAAAAACTGGACAGTAGATCCTCAAGTCTTGATTTAAGGTGTATTTAGAAACCATTTAATAACTCTGTATTTTACAGATCATTTAACCATAAACATATTTATTATATAGAATTGTAGTTAATTCTTGTAAATAAATGTTTTGATTGAGCTAATGTACTTCGAAATTGGAAAAATTGCCCTCTTAAAAACTTGGTCATGCAAACTAAAAACCCGGAAGATTTTATTTTTTTTTTAATATAAACAAAAGTGTGTAATTAAGTGTATTAATATAAAGCTTGTAAACTGCAGATTACAAAAATATCTTTATTTTTAATAAAACTTGTGTGTTTCCGGAGATATTTGCGTTTTTCGACGGTCCGGCGGTCCGGGTTTTACCCCTTCGATTTCCGTCAGTCCGTCTGAGGGGTCCGGGTTTTACCCCTACCCGGAAGGCTCCCTGCTTACAAAAAAATCCGGCTTCGCCGGATTTCGGGGGGGGGGAGGAAAACCACCGCCCCTCGCCCCTGGGCACGCCACTGCAGGGGCCCTGATTTTTTCCATGGGGTAGTCTGAAATTTTAAAGCTAGTTGGGGGTGGACTCTGCCTTACCCCCCCCCAACGCTCATGTATGCCTAGACACTCCCCTTTAATGTCGAATTCCAGTAGTACAATTGCTAAAATCGGATAAATGGTGGGATAGAAACGTTATATATGTGTAATTTTAAGCGTTAAAAATCGCACATCTCAAAAAATTTTCGAAATTTTCTAAAAGCCCACCTTGGCCTCCCCCGCCAAAAAAAGTATAATTAAATGGGGGGAATGGTTAAAGCCGAATTATTTGGGACAGAATTTAAATTGAAGAAACGTATTCTTACTTACTTCATATTTTTATTCGAAGTCCATTTTCATGACATTTTTGTAGTTTAATAAATTAAAATAAAAAAAATCAAATTTTAGATCAAAAATAAATTTCGTTTTTTTTTTGGTGGGGAGAACTGCCCCGAGTTCGGGTAATCCCGTCCCGGTGTTTCAGAACGACTTTATTTTTAGTATGATAGGGTTAAGATCACACATGGGCAAGTTGGTCTGGCGTGGGAGGGGGTTTAACCCCAAATTAGGGGGGAGCGTTTAAAATCCGAGAAACGCAAAATATCCATATTGTTTTTTTCTGGAGTGCATTTTATCCATATCGTTTTTCGATTTTGAAGGAAAAATAGGTAAAAAAACGCTAATTTTAGGTCAAAAAGCCCTTTTTAATGCATTTTTGAGCTTTTTATTGTTTAAAATATTCATTTTGGCCTCAAAACTTAAGTTTGGAGGCAGTTAGAAGTCAAAGCTTCTTTTCATTTTTCCAAATTTGGGAGGGAGGGTTAAACTTTTCTCCCCCCACCCACTTCTGAGTGGGGGGTTAAACCCCCTTCTCAGAATTGGGGGGTTTAATTAACCCCCCAACTCCCTCTCCCGTACCCATTAAAAAAACAGAAGCCGTTGCCCCGAGGCCGCATTTTTGCGAGAGAAAAAATAAAAATTTTTAGGAGGCGGCGAGGAAGAAAGAGCTCCTGGGGGAGTATTTGCAGGGGGATGAATCCGAGGATCTCAACGTCATCGGAGCCCTGGGTGAGGAAGACGAGGACGAGATGGGAAACACCCCGCCCCCGGAGGATTTGGATCTGGACCTGAGCGGACCCGTGACGGTTCCCCCAATTGCCGCGGGTACCGCTTCCCCGAAAAAATCCCGGAAACCCCGCAAGGCCAAGGAGAAGAAACGGCTCAGGGTCATAATGCACGAACCGGAGGAGGAACAGGTGAGCTTGTTTGATTGTTCGGTTGTTTCTTTTGTTATTTCGCAAAAGCGTGTTTTTTAAATGATTTGATTCTTGCTTGAGTCATCTTTTTTAAACTTAAACAATCAAAAACGAACTCAATATCCGTTTTTTATGAGAATACTGCGGTACCTATTCCAGTTCCTAAAGTTTAACAAATTCCTAGGGAAATTTTTATCACGCTTTCAGTTAGCTTGCACTAAGCCCCTGAATAGTTTGTAAAACTCCCAAAATTTTTAAAAAATTTTTTAATAAGTTTCTGGTTTAACAAAATAAATGTCGAAAAAACTAATAAAGTTAAAAAATTAAAGCATTGCTTACTTGCAAGGTGCGGTAGTGCACATCTAACAACATGGGCACGGGGGGAGGTTGGGGGGGTTAACCCCCCCCTCCCGAATTCTGAGAAAGGGGTTTAACCCCCCCACTCAGAAGTGGGGGGGGGAAGAAAAGGTTAACCCCCCAATTTTGGAAAAATGAAGAAAAAAATGTGTTTAAAATGACTTCTAACTGCCTCCAAACTTAAGTTTTGCGGTCAAAATCAATGTTCTAAACAGTAAAAAGCTCAAAAATGCAATAAAAAAAACTTTTTCACGTAAATTAGCGTTGTTTTTTTCTTTAAAATTTTTTTTTAAAATCGCAAAACAATGTGGGTAACTAGTAAAATGTACTCCAAAAAAAACGATATGGGTATTTTGCGTTTCTCGGATTTTAAACGCTCCCCCTAATTTGGGGTTTAATCCCCACCCCCACTTCGGACCAACTTGCCCATGTATGCATCTAGCCCACACTTCATTTGTGAATCTGCTCATTAGGCATTAGCTTTTATAAAATACCAGTGTCGATAAGTTTTTTAATTATTAAGCAAACAATAAAATTCCATCTTCTATGCTTTGCGGTTAATTAAAATTTCAAAATTAAAAAAAAATAAGGCCACCCTTTGTTAATCTTTGTTTATACACTTTTCACCGTTTTTTCACGCTAAACCATAATTTTTGATAACTTTTCCTTCCAAACATAATAAATAATAATTCATATACTATTATGTCTTATTGGTTTTGAGGATGAGGAAGACAAGCTGGCGTCCGCGACGACCAATGGGGATCACTCCCTTCCCCCACCTCCGCTCGTCAATTCGCTGCTTTCCAAAACAGCCGACTCCGTCCCCTCCACGGCAACGCCCACCAATAAGAAGAAGGCGGCCGCCGCAGCCACCGCGGCGGCTCCGCCCCCCGCAGCCGCAGTTAGCGAGGAAACTATGAACGGGGAGGAGTACATGGACGACGAAGAGGACGAGGACGACGAGGAAGGTAAAGATTTTCAACCGTTGTGATAATGTTTCAAATATATGACGCCTTAACAAGAATTATAATTGATCGAGGGACGACGAGGAAGAAGGTGACAGACAGAGAAAATTTTAATTACTTTTTTTTTCTTTTAAAAACGTAATGTTTAACACAAATTCGTGTTTTTACACCCTTTTTATTCCAGAATATTTTTTTTATTTAATAAACAGTGTTATCCTATAAAAGAACAATTATTTAACATCTAATGGTTTAAACGTATTTTGTTCAGACACTGACCCTCACCTGACCCCCCTCTAGGTTTCAAAATTCTTTCAAAATTCTCAAGGTCGACGACCACCCCCCCGCAGAAAGCCAGGGGGACCGACTCCTCCTCCTAGATTTTGAAATGTCATTTACCCTGTGTAAAGAACCTACCCCTTCTAGCTTTGGTGAGTATATTTAATAATCTTTTGACCATGAACACCACTTAAAATATAGATACCTAGTAGCTCTGTACTGTATACTGATATAATTATTGTATAAATTGGCAATTCTGTTAGCAGACCTGTGCACGGTCTGGAATGGCCCCCCTTTTTATTGGAGGATTTGCCCCCCCCCCCCCGCAAATAAATGTAAAAGTACCCTAAAATTATGACGCCATTCCAGCTATGATGACGCCATCATCGCGATTTTTTTGCAGTTTTTAGCCTATTTCAATGTATTTTAAGCCATTTTAGACGTTTTTTACCTTATTTTCGCTTTTTTTTGTCCCTTTTTTCCCTTTTCTCTTATTTTTTTTCTCTTTTTTTCTCTTTTTTTTCTCTTTTTTTTTCTTTCCCCCCTGTTTGCCCCCCCCGTTTTATATCCTTACTCAGTACCATATGTGGGCCGAAAATTAGGTTGCATTCATAGATCAACAAGGGGGGTAGGGTGGGGTCCACCTCCCCCTACCCTCGAAATTTTGGGCCCCCCCCCCTAGAAAAAAATCCAGGGGCCCCCCTTCCTCCCAAATTTTCGAATTTTTTACCCCTGACACCTCTCTAGATTTTGAAATCGAACCCCCCCCCCTCCCCTCTCGAGAAAATTTTAAGTACTTTTTTTATACTAAATTTTCTTGCAAAAACGTAAATTTTTAACACAAATTCATGTTTTTACACCCTTTTTATACCTAAATATCGCTTTTTATTTAATAAAATGTAGTATTATCCTATAAAAAGAACTATTATTAAAGTTATTATGGTTTAAAACTGTTTCGCTTTGGACACCGGACCCCACCTGACTTCCCCCCCTCTAGATTTCAAAATTTCGCACCCCGGGTCGACCCCCCTAAAAAGCTAGGGGGGGTTCGACCCCCCTAGGACCCCCCTCCTAGATTTTGAAAAGTCATTTACCCGAGGTAAACACCCCCCCTAGCTTTTTGACCGTGTTCATCTATGGTTGTATTGCAGTGCACATAGATGTTTTTGGGGGGACAGAGGGGTCCACCCCCCCCCCTTAGAGCAAAAATTTCGGACCCCTCTGTCTAGAAAAAATCCAGGGCCCCCTCCCCCATAAGCTCGTCAGCGGTCCGGCCTGACCCCCCCTCTATCAAGGCTGACCCCCCTCCCCCCTTTCGACCAATTTGTAAGTATATTTTTCATTTACTGTCAAAAACACGGTTTTTTAGTTAAAAACAGTGTTTAAATACACTTTTTAGGCCTAAATAGGCTGTTTTAGTACATAAAATTCAATATTAGACCTAAGACCTACACTTAATATATTAAATTAAAAAAATTTTGTTAAAAAATCAGTCCCCCCCCCCGGTCCCCCCTCCCCTAAATTTCAAATCTCGCACCCGGAGTCGACCCCTCTAAAAAGCCAGGGGGGTCCGGACCCCAGCCCCTCAAAAATTTTGGCCTTCCACCCGGGGGTGGAACCCCCCCCCCATATATGAACACGGTCAAAAAGCTAGGGGGGTGTTTATCCCGGGTAAATGAAATTTCAAAATCTAGGGGGGGACCTAGGGGTGTCGAACACCCCCTAGCTTTCTAGGGGGGTCGACCAGGGGTAGAAGATTTTGAAACCTCGCGGGGGGTCAGGTGGGGTCCAATTTCCGAAACAAAATACTTTTAAACCATTAAATGTTTATTAATAGTTTTTTATAAGATAATACTACATTTTATTGAATAAAAAGCGATATTTAGGTTATAAAAAGGGTGTAAAAACATGAATTTGTGTTAAAAATTCACGTTTTTGGAAGGAAATTTAGTATAAAAAAAAGTACTTAAAATTTTCTCGATAGGGGAGGGTGGTCA
>JASAMX010019490.1:0-22042 GCA_030248175.1 Microlaimidae sp. YZB2_3 | reverse complement strand
TATATAAATACATGTGGGTAAGTTATTACAGTGTGTAGAGAAGAAAAAAAATTGGTTTTTGAAAGTGATGTATTTAGCATCTCAGATTTTGGGGGTTACCCTTAGATTTTGTTTTAAAGGGAGAAATGGTTTTACCTTCTAAAAACCTATTTTTAGCGTTGTTAGTACCTAAATGCCTAAATGCCCAAATTTTAGGTCCCTCATGCTAGTGATAATAAAAACTTTGAAACGAGCGTTATATGTTACGTTTGTTTGTTTGTATAGCTTCCGCTGCCGGAGAAAAAAAATATTCCAATCCAACCGTCATGTTCTTCCGCATTGCCGCCAGAAGGAAGTGGTATGGAGGTTTTTTATGGGTTATTTCTTACGTCAGACCTGTGCACGATCTGGAAATGACCCCACTATGTTTGTCTCTGTGCACCCTCCCCGTTTTGATGCCCTCCGGCCAAAAATGAAAAAAATACTAAAAATTATTACACCATTTTAATTTTTGCAAAATTTTTGCAGTTTTTAGCCTATTTTAACGCATTTTAAGATATTTATACTAATTTTTATTTAAATTCCGCTTTTTTTCCTTTTTTTTCTTTCTCTCCAGCTTACCCCCTCCCCTCACGTTTCATTTTATTGCCACCTCCCCCGTTTCAAAAAATTGCCCCCTCCCTCCCCCTCCCCAAAAAAACCCGGTGGAGAGCAGTGCAGATCTGTTTCCTGTTCTCAACAAAATCAATTATTTTAGTATTTACTAACTAAATAATTATTCCTGTTTGCTAATCGAACCTAGTTTTAGATAGGCTATCTCTTGTGCATACCTGATTCTGCGTTTTTAGTCCAGGATATGAACGAACTGAAAGGTTTATCTCTTGTTTTCAGGTAAAATAGCTGTCATTAAATAGCGCTTTTTAATTTCTATAGTTAAAATTAAGTCACTTACGACAAGTAATGCGAGTCCATCAAAAAAATTTGGCAGCCATGTACACAAACAATCCACTCAACTACTTAAAACAACAATCTGCGCCCAGCAGGCTTAAAAAGCAAACGATCTTTCACAACCAGTGGCGTAGCCAGGATTTCATTTCGGCGGGGCGGTCTGGGGGGAGAAAAAGTGCCACAAAAGCGGCGCGCAGCGCCGCCGCCTGCGCCGCGTAGCGACGCCAGCTGACGCAAAGCGTCGGCCGGTGGGTGTGGGGGGTGTCCCCCCAGCCGCCGGAGGCGAAATTTTTTTTTAATATGCACTAAAAACTGCTTAAAAATCGTCCCCTGGTGTTTGCGTGAACATATATTTTACTTTTGTTTTTTTAACTAATTTCTGCACAATTATGTCTGATCTTCAAAATTATCAGGCAATGAAATTGTATATAACACAACTATCTATTTTCTGATGTCTTTAAATTTTGCGAATGAGTATGGTGTAAGTTATAATAACAAAAAATATTACTGATAATATTAATTTTACTGTATATATATAAATCTGACCTTCCCGCGTAGCGGTAAAAATTTTTATATTGAAGATTAATTTCTGATTTTGGAATGCTCTAAGATTTGTATTAAATTTTTATAACTCAATATTTGAAAAGTAAAAAAAAATCTATACAAACTGCCACGCTTCACCATGGGGGGAGGTGGAAAGGCGGACAACCCCACAAGTGTCAAAACCGTTGTTAAGGGGTTTAAAACAGCCATTATCAAACCTACATTTTTATAATATAATGAGTTTTAACATCTATATAGTATTGCCATTTAATATCTAAGGCAAAAGCACATGTCTTAGCTATGTATTGAATAGTACAATCCATCGAAATTTAAAAAAAACTAACAAAATGATTAATGTACACTTTCCGTGAAGCGGGAAAAATTTCAGTTTTTTGGATATTTTTATGCTTTTGGAACGCATCAGAAATGTGTCTCAATTTATATATAAAGAAAAAATTTTTCTCCCAAAATTCAAAAAACGTAAGGGTCCCTCTTACAAAACAATCCGGCTTCGCCGGATTTTGCCCCCCCCCCGGCTACGCCACTGTTCATAACAAAAACTGCACAAAAAACTAAACTTTAAAATTTACCTGCATAGCCTGTTTGTGCTTATAATACTAAAACCGGTCGGTTAAAATATCAAAATTCAGGTTTTTAAAAAAATGTGTTAGTCAAGAGCGTATCCAGGAGTAGGATTGTATTTAGAGGTAGGTGGCAATCGCCGAACGTTGTCCACTCTTTTGAATCTGTCAGAAAATTTTTGTGGAACGTAGGGAAGTGAAAATGGGAAAAAATTAATGGCCTTAAACAACATAAAATAAAAAAATGTTATGGCTTAAGTTCAGGTTTGAGTACAAAATGCCCTAAAAAATTTCTATTTTGGCAATTTTAAAGAATAGCCAGATCTTTTAAACCATAGGCGGCTCCCGTAAACCGTTTGGGTTTGTGGTATACAACTCCAAAATCTAAATTTGGTTCAATGTATTGCATATACCTAAAATTTTCCGTGTGGGTGTCGGTGTCTTCCAAATACCACTTCTTTAGCGTTTTTAGGGTTGGGGATTCCCAATTTCAGAAAAGATGTTTGATATTCCTCCATATTTTAAAAAGGAGGTATTTACAGTTTCGGGATTTTTTTGGGGGATTAACCACCTTCCCTTCGCCAAACCATCTCCCTTGCTTGACTCAATAAGCCTGGGTACAGATCTTGGCGATATAATTTTTCGGCTCTCAGTTCCGCAAAATACTTGCATTTAGATCCGGCGGTGTGTGCTATTTCAAAAACCGGAAAATGAAACAATTGGACGAGGAGCTGGGCGATTTGAAATTTGAAATTATCGATCGGGAGACGGACGTACTGTTGCGACTACAGAAGATGATACTCGGTCGGGCGCCTCTACTCATCTCGGCCGTGCGAGCAGCGGCTCAGATAGACTGGTGAGTGGTGGAGATTTTCGTCCATTCCAGCCGACGTCCACATAAACACAATATTTTTAAACGTCTACCTGGGTACCATAGGTGAGAACGGTCGGGAAAGCTAGGGGGGTGGTTACACGGGGTAAATCCAATTTTGAGTTCAGGGGGGTCCGAACCCCCAGCTTTTTAGAAGGGTCGACCCGGGGTGCAAAATTTTGAAATCTAAGGAGGTGTCAGGTGGGCTACGGTGTCCAAAGCAAAATAGTTATAAACCATAATAACTTTAATAATTGTTCTTTTTATAGGATAATACTACATTTTATTGAATAAAAAGCGATATTCTAGTGTAAAAAGGGTGTAAAAACATGAATATGTGTTAAAAAAATCACGTTTTTGGAAGAAAAATTAGTATAAAAAAAAGACCTGAAACTTTCCCGAAGGGG
This sequence comes from Microlaimidae sp. YZB2_3, assembly GCA_030248175.1. Taxonomy (NCBI): domain Eukaryota; kingdom Metazoa; phylum Nematoda; class Chromadorea; order Desmodorida; family Microlaimidae; species Microlaimidae sp. YZB2_3. Next base: position 18,713 of record JASAMX010019490.1, on the reverse strand, counting down.
GAGAGGGGGATCAGATTTCAAAATCTGAAGGGGGTTCAGGGTAAAAAAATTCGGAAATTTGGGGGGAGGGGGGCCCTAGATTTTTGTCTAGGGGGGGTCCCAAAATTTCGTGACTAGGGGGGTGGACCTTCCCCCTGCCCCCACTTTCTCACCTATGCTGGGTACACTTACGCATGAGCACTAAGTGCGATGAATAACAAGTCAAATTCCTGGAACCCCTTGGCGGACCTCCCTGCATAGATGTTTTTTTGGGGGGGCAGAGGGGTCCAGCCCCCTAGACCCAAAATTTTGGACCCCCCTAGAAAAAATCCAGGCCCCTCTCCCCCCCCCCCCAAAGCTCTAGGACGGTCCGGCCTGACCCCCCTAGCGAGAGAGACTGACCCTCCTCCCTCACCCCTCCCGTCCACTTTAGAAGTATATATTTTTATTTACTGTCAAAAACACTTTTTTTTATTTAAAACAGTGTTTAAATACATTTTTTAGGCCTAAATAGGCTGTTTTAGTATATAAAATTCCAAATTTTAAATTTTATTAGAGTCGGGGGAGGTCAAATTTTAGAGTTTAGAGGGGGCTCAGGGGTAAAAAAAATGGAAAATTTAAGCAAAGGGGGGGGGGTAAAATTTTGAGGCCAGGGGGGTGGACCCTACTCTAATCCAATAGGTCCAATTGTACCAATAGGTAATTAAAATTTCCATAATAAATCAATGATATTTTTAGTTTAATCGCCTTGGCCATGACGGCTCGGGACCTTGACTGGGTAAAACCGGAATTGGTGGAAGAGCCCATCATCGAAGTAGAAGAAAGTCGACACCCCTTGGTGAGTATAGTAAAAAAAAACTATAACACAGTGACTGTTTAGCCAAGCCATTTTTAATAAAATAAAATCTTATTTGAGATGTCGGTAATTAAAGTGAGGAAAATTCGACACCACTTGATTTGTTAAACAGTAAAAAATTTATACCAATGCTTGGCTTGGACACATTTTTTGCTTTTAATTGCACAGGACACTGTCACACTGATATAATGTTTGTCCATATATCAATCCTTTAAGCAAAGAAATCGATAACGGTAATGATGGAACACGTACATTGTATAAAAAGGTATCTTTTAAAGTTAAATATTTGCTGTACTACCCACTGGTTTAACTTCTATAGCTTGATATTTTCGTGATCATTGTATTTTTTTTATTATTCATTTTTACGTTCCATAACTTTTTTTAAATTAAAAAAGCAGTAGCTATATTAAATTTTAGAAAATAACCTTTTTTTATTTAGAATTTATTTTTTTAACAATGTTAAAGTTTTTTGCGATAGGTTGAAAGTGTGCGGTCGAGTTTTGTGCACAATGACGTCATGAGCGGCGGAAAATATGGAAACATAAAAATATTGACTGGGCCAAACGCCTCGGGAAAAAGCGTGTATTTAAAGCAGGTAGCGTTTATTTAAATTAATCAATGTTCAATTAGTAAATAGTATGGTCAGACTTCATTACATTACAGTATAATTTCCAGTGATTTATTTAGTGCTGAGTTTCCTTTTTGTTAACAGAAAATTTAAGCCAACCTTACTCGCATACTTAATGTTTTTTTGATAGAAGACTGATCGAACTGTAATTTTAAAATGTTTAGTATTTTAAGGGTTAACTAACTATTTTGAGGAGGGTTTATAACTTATACACCCCCCAAAAAAACCGTTTACTGCCGATTAATACACGCGGCGGGAATATTTAGCTCCTCCGACATTCTATACCACCGACCACATGACATTTTAGAGCTCTTAAAATGCCAGGGCGCCCGGGGTAAACACCCCCCCTAGCTTCGGTGACCGTTTTTATCCATGCCGACACCCCCATAAAATTTGGGGGGTCCCAGTACTAAAAACGCTTAAAATGTTGTATTGAGGTATACCTAAAAAATCCAAATTTCAGGGGTCGAGTATACCACCCCCCCCAAAAAAAATCTAGGAGGCTGCCCACCTATGTGTATACTCACCACAAGTGTAATACTGTCCAGGACGCATGAGTTTCCGCATGAGCACAGTATTACACTTTAAGTTTTGCTATTATATTGCTACTGCGCCATTAATATGGAGCAATGGAGGGTGCCATTTATATGGAGAGACTCATTATATTCGCCTTTACTGACTTAATTTTTTATAAAGGAGTTGCACATTTTTCAGCATATTATAATATTTTTGTTACTAATTTATAATTTGAGTATAGTTTAGTTTGGAATCGTGGTTTTCCTGTCGCACATCGGGAGTTTCGTACCGGCGGGTCGGGCGCGGGTGGGGCCGATCGATCGGATTTTCAGCCGAGTCCACACTGTCGACTGCATACTGGACGGGATGTCCACCTTCGCCAAAGATCTCCAGCAGGTACAAATAAGATGGTATTTTGATTGGAAGATCTCCTTCCTGTAATTTTTTTTTTATTACTGGTATACAAGTTGTTGTTGTCATTATTCAGGGATCTTCTTATAATAAATTGTATGCAGTTTTGGAGGGGGGAAGGGGAGATAAGTATTGGTACTTAAAAAAATTAACAGAATCATATTTTCTTGAAAACGTTTATCCTCAAAAAAATCGTATTTTTATTTAATCAGAAACCCTTTTATGTGTTTTTTTTTAAAATACAAAAAGCGGCTAAAGTCATCAAATTTTTTGCTGGCGGTCAGTTATATGTTCCGAAATCGTGTTTAACTTTAGCGAAAAAACCCGGTCATAATCGCTTAATACTAAATTTTGCGTCTCGACACTCATTAACACAGTTTCGCCAGACGCGTTTTAGATGGGCCGCGTTTTAGATGCAGTAAATATCAGAAAGAGTCCTAATAAGATTCATTTTGAGAATATCAAACCGAAAGCGAGGTTTATTAATAAATAAAGCAGATCGATTTAAATTGTTGTCATTATTTTTTCGCGATTTTTTGTCATCTTTCTATGCCTGCGAGTAGCATTTTCTAATACTAGTCACTCATACAAACCCACAGATGGCAGGTTGGTACGATTCAGGAGGTATATAAGCCGCTCTTAAAATAACCTTTGTATACCTTTTTTACTGTGAAAATAGTAAAAACTTTGGGAGATTGATTCCTGTTTTTGAATATCTACAAAATAACTTGAAGTCCTAACCCCTCCCATTCAGATACAACCCGCGCCGCCTCCCCCTTTCTTCCTTCAAGAATTTTTTGTATGCTGACAGACATCTACAGCAAACATAGGAGTAGACCATAGTTGAGGCTGAATCTTGAAATCTATATAGATTTAAGTTAACTCAAAACGCTAAAATTCAGTAAAAGTTTAATTTCAATAACCGAATTTATTATCAAAACAGTGGCGTACCCATGGGGGGCCGCCCCGCTTCCTCCGCCCCCCGATACAGAAAGAAAAAAAAATTTTCTTTAATATCAATACAGAAACTTTCCTTAAGCTTTCCGAAAGCATATTAATAGTCAAAAAACCAAATTTTCCCCGCTTCGCGGGTAGTGTAAATTGACAGTTTATCTTAGTTTTTAGATTTAAAATCGATTATGCCGTTCAATAATTAAGGCATACATGTTAAATAAAACTACTAAACACTATTAAGCTTTTATTAACGTTTTAAACACATGTTTTAAATGTATAGAAATAAAAAAAACCTTAAATTTTCTAATAATTATCATCTGGAATTAAAATTTCTAGTGTATTTTAATGCCTTAAATTAAAAATTTTCTCCCCCACGGGGAATTCTGCCCCCCGGACCCCCCTGATAAAGGGCTCTGCCCCTTAATTCCCCTGGGGGCTCTCGCCCTCCAGACTCCCCTTCAGGGTTAGTATTTACCCCCCCCCCCCACCCAGACCGCTCCCCCCCCCCCCCCAAAATGAAGATATGCGTTGGATGGTTTGGGCATCTGAAAAGGTGATGCACATCATGGGGATGTGTACCACAGTCTTGAAATCTGTTAATGATCGTCCGATCAATTCTTGCTTTATTTTATGCTTTTTTAATTATAAAAAAATACATTCTGGGTTACATACACCAAATGCAGTTAAAAACTGGAAACAAAAACATTCTGGAATTAACCAGGTGCAGCACAAAGCCTGCACAAGCAAAAACATCTTGAGGTTAACCAGGTGCAGTACACAGACTGCTAAACAGATAAAACTATAATAAACTACCAAAATTAATAAACATTCTGGAATATTCCAGATGCAGGTGTTTAATGCAAAAGTAAACATCCTGAAATCAACCAGGTGCAGCAAGCACAAAGACTGCTAAACAAATAAAACATAATAACAAAACAATTTTAATTAACATTTGGATTAATCCAGATGCAGTTAACTACTGCAAAAATAAACATTCTGGAATTAACTAGGCCTGTTAACATGCACAAGGTCTGTTAACAGACAGATAAAACTATAATAAATAAGCTAATTTAAAAAAAACATTCTGAATTACTCCAGCAGATGCAGTTGAATAAAGCAAAAAAACATCACACATTAGAGTGGCAACCTTCTTTTCTAATTTGATTTAAACTGGTGAAGTATCAGTATACTGGCGTTGGTTGTACACTTCCAACTTCACTTGTTTCAGTGGAATAGCTACTTCTTCTTTCCCAGTAAAATTGTATATTGCATTTTTTCTGTACAGCTGCCGTTTTCTCACCCTCTTTTCGCGTGATTTATGCTTTTAAATTCTTATACTCAGGAGAATGGGCTCTCTCTAAGTGATTCCACATTGGAGTTGTACTAAACTGTAATTATTGAACCTCTTTTATACTCTCTAACATTGGCTGGCAAACAAAGTTGACAAATAGCATATGTTTCATCTGAAGCTTTAACAGTAAAATGTCTCCAAATACTAACAACACTGCCATCTGCCATATTTTAATATAACTAAATAAATGTAAAATTTTGTGTGGCACTTGCACTTTACACTAATATAATTCACTTAAAAAATCTAACATATAAAAATGCAAAAAAGTCAATTTTTTTGATGTTAAGTCTATTTCATTGGTTGATCATGTATTGATGTATAAATGAAAGAGTTCCTGATAAAGTGATAGACTTCTTAATAATAGGAAGTGTGACTCATCAGCAAGGGCACAAATAATATTAAAGCAATATCTAACAAAAAAAAAAACAAAAAAATTATAATAATTGACATTGACCCGAAAAAAATCCGGCATTTACCAGATTTGAAAAAAAAACACGGCCGAATTGGATTGGATCAAAAAATGGCCGGATTGCTGGATTGGATATCCTGTCGGTCATTAAGTGCTAATGTCAGATGTATATTCAACAAAAGTGTGGCAAGGTCGCTTTATGTACACGATATTATACCCACTATAAACCCAAGTGAAAGCACCGCCTTGCTTGCTGTTTCTTTACTGGATCCTGAGTTTAGAGTTTCTTAACTTCTAGTTTGCTCTGTCTGTCTGACAGAGATAGTTTCAGCTCTGCTTCGGATTCTTCTTTCCTTGAGATCAAGACTGGGAGCTGGATTCATAAAATTTAATTATTCAAGAAATTGTAAAATTATGTCTCCCAGAACCGATCTCAAGCTTTTATAGCCCACTGGTCGGCCCACGTTTCCCAGGGACTTATCAAGTATTTTACATTCCCCGCCAGTCACCAGGGACCTGTTTCATAAAATACTGGTCTTCGTAAATTACAAGTCTATCAATAACTTTTTTTATTCTGAACCATTTGCGTTGAAATTTGAAATGAAAAAAGATTATATGCCATGGCAAACTATAAATTTCATGTACGTAGCTGTTGTGTGTTAAGTTCTTTCCAGTTTTAAACTTTGGCCACTTGTAATTTTTCACAAGTTCTCAAAAGAAAAATTTACCCTACTCGGAGTAGGGTAAATTTTTCTTTTGAGAACTTGTGAAAAATTACAAGTGGCCAAAGTAAAACTGAATAACTTTAAACACACAACAGCTACGTACATGAAATTTTAAATAGTTTGCACATGGCATATAATCTTTTTTCATTTCAAATTTCAACGCAAATGGTTCAGAATAAAAAAAGTTATTGATAGACTTGTAATTTACGAAGACCAGTATTTTATGAAACAGGTCCCTTGTGAAAAATTACAAGTGGCCAAAGTTTAAAACTGGAATAACTTTAAACACACAACAGCTACGTACATGAAATTTTAAATAGTTTGCACATGGCATATAATCTTTTTTCATTTCAAATTTCAACGCAAATGGTTCAGAATAAAAAAAGTTATTGATAGACTTGTAATTTACGAAGACCAGTATTTTATGAAACAGGCCCCAGGAACCGAACTAGACAAGTGGTCTGGAAGCAACACCAAAACTATTTTTGCCAGACCGGCAAAAAACTAAGTTTTTTTATAAACTTAAATTAATCTTATTTTTAAATTATTAAAAACTTTATATTTTAGTTTATTTTATTTTATATATTACAAAAATGTATTGTTAAATATTTATATATTTTTTATTTCAGATGTCCTTCGCATTAAAACGAGCTTCTGGAAACTCCTTAGTTATTGTTGATGAGTTTGGCAAAGGAACCCTTACTGTAGGCATTTTTTATTACGTGTTAATTTTCGTTTATTCTTTTTTTTCCTCTGAATTTTTTTATTAAATGTTTATAAGAATTGAAATAAACTATGAGTCAATCAGTGTTTTAAAAACTCTGTATTTAATAAAATGTTTTATTTAGCTAATAATAATGTTATTACAAATCTACATTCCTTATTTTGGAAAGGTATTTAAGGATTTCTAAATAAAGTGCGCGGTCAGAATTTTGTAGCTATTTTAACAGTAGAACCTAAATGGTAAAAAAAAGGTTTAAGTAGTGTCTTTACATGCCGCCGCGCGCGACTTGTTTAAAAAGGGGCGCCCGCATTTGTCTAACATCGTGCCCGTGCCGGCATTGGTTTTGTCATATTCGCGCCTGTATTTTTAAATCCAGTTGTTGTAAAGACTTCATTCGCCTTTGACGGCATTAAGCGCCGCTGCTCCTCTCAATACCATTCCCAGAAAGCAAAACATGTAGCCGCCAATCACGAATACTATACATGACATTTTGAGGGTTCTTAAATTTCTAACGTGCATTGTGTTAAACTCCGCATCCGCGATCGCCCGGGTGCGAAATTGAACACAATGCAGCACAAGTGGGAAACAACTTCTGCGGATTTACAGCTTAAGGAATAGGTACCATAAGGTTAATTTCACCGCTGATTTGAATATTTTAAGTAAGGTAACTTACTTAAATTCGTCAAGCTTTAATTTCGGCCACCTGCTGCTATTTTTGCCATACGCAAAGCTATGAAACAAACTGCGTAGTTCTAGATTGATAATTATGTCATCTATTCAGCCCCGCATAGTTCATTTCATAATTTTGCGCATGGTTAAAATAACAGCCGGCGGCCGAAATAAAGGCTATCCGAATTTTAGTCAGTTATTCTATATTTTACACAGAAAACTCAATATAATACAGTCTGGTGTTGTAATGTTACTGCCTGTATTTAAGGAAGTCGGAATGGCTCTATTGATTTCCAGTCTGAAGTATTGGGAGAGTAAAGCGAAGACTGGAGAATGTCCGCACGTTGTCCTCAGCACCCATTTCCACGCCATTCAAAACCACATTGTGGAAACCGATGTGTTTCGATATCAGGTCCTGACGATTGCTTTATATCAGCTATATTTTGTATTTTGTAAAACGTAGTTGTTTTTTTGTTTCGTTGTTCGCAAAAAATTGAGGGGAAAAAACAACTTTTTTAAATTAAAAAAAAATTAATGCAAATTATAGGGCTATGGCTAGGATTTTATGTGTGACAGGGAGAGGTCAGCGGTGAAGAAACTGATTTTAATTGGAAAGTGAAATTCGTTCTTTAGTGCTCAAACATGGATGAAAGGGTCGATCGGTTCCGTACCCTTTATCCTCCACCTTGTTAACAGGCATGAATTTTTTGTAGCCTGCTGGTAAGCATAGGTGGGCAGGGGGTTGGGGGGTTATACCCCAAAAAAATCCCGATTATAGCCGACACCACCAATAAAATTTGGGGGTACCCCGGACACGCCCATAGATGTTTTTGGTCGGGTCCGCTAGGGGGGGGGGGGCGTCCACCCCCGGGTGGAAGGGCAAAATTTTTTAGGGGGGGGGGTCCGCACCATCCTGGATTTTTATTGGAGGTCGACCCCGGGTGCAAGATTTTAAATTTAGGGGGAGGGGGTCAGGGGGGTCCGATTCTTTAACAGTTTTTTTTAAATCAATAATTGAAGTGTTTTTAGGTCTAATATAAAATTTTATATACTAAAACAGCCTATTTAGGCTTAAAAAGTGTATTTAAACACTGTTTTTAACTAAAAAACCATGTTTTTTACTTCTAAATTGGTCGGTAGGGGCAGGGGAGGGGGGTCAGCCTCGCTAGAGGAGGGGGGTCAGGCCGGACCGCTTTCGAGCTTTGGGGGGAAAGGGGGCTCTCTGGATTTTTTCTAGGGGGGTCCAAAATTTTGGCTCTAGGGTAGGGGGGTGGTGGACCCCTCTATCCCCTTCCCCAAAAACATCTATGGACACCCCCCTAAAATTTGGGGGGTCCCAGCCAGTACTAAAAACGCTAAAAATGGGGTATTTGAAGTATATCCCAAAAAAAATTTTTGGGACACCCCCTCCCAAATTTCGGGGGTCGAGTATACCCAAAAAAAAAAATCCGGAAGGCTACCTACCTATGGTGGTAAGCGTTGGTGGACAAACTCCGATGATTGGGGGAAGTGTACCCTAAAATGTGGGGAAGAGTCACTTTTTGGAGGTATACGAACCCAAAGTGCCCCATTTTTTAATACTGAGGTAGGGGGAAAAGGTTGTCGACAATTTCCAGATTTTTACTTGGTAAAACGACCCCTTCACCCCACCGCCATCCCTTCCCCTGGCTTTACCCGTCCCTCCTGTGCAGTGAGGTAATCGTAATTTGTTACAGTACTTCCTTTTTCAAATTTCTCTGTAAAAAACGATGTAAATAAAGCATTGGCAACTTCTATAATTTAATTATTAATCTTAATTGTTATTGGTCTCACTTATTGAAAGTTTTTATTCAAATCTTTTATTTACCTTTTAAATTTAATAATGGTGTTTTAAAACATTGCTGTAATTTTAATAGTTCCTAAAAAATATATTCTGACTGTTGTTAAGACCATGGACGTCCGGAAAAAAGACAAGGAATTGGTGTTTCTGTACAAATTGGTGAACGGTATCATCCCGTGCTCTCATGCGGCTTTCACAGCTTTGCAGGCCGGGGTGCCGGAACGTGTGGTCAAAAGAGGTTTCGAGGCAAATTTTAATTAAATTAAAACTAATAATATTTAATAAAATTAAAAAATTAGATTTTAATTCCATTGTGTTCCTTCCTACTATTAAAGACTTTGCATTTAAGGTTTAAAATTTCGTGTTTTTGAGTGAAAAAAAGTTATAAATTATTATTGTTAGAAAAGTTGAACGGAAAAAAATTGGAGAGAGAGAAAGTTTTGGAAAAAATCTGCCTGAAATTATGAAAAATTAAGCAAAGACAAGCTGTTCGGGTCTAAGCGGTGGAAATTTATTTAAATTTAAACAAAAAAATACTGTTATGACTTCATGATTGTTATATCTTCTGTTAATAACATTTTATAAATTTTTAAGCAAAGTTGACATGGTAGGTTATTTTGTTCAGGGAATAAAAATCATTTAGTAACCAATCAAATTAAAGCAGTTTATTAAAGTATAGCAATACGCATATAACAATTACAGACAGTTAGTCGTTCAGTCGATAACTGGGTGCACTGTAACCAACCAACCAACCAGCTAGTGCAACTGATATTAACCAATACTAAAATAAACAGTGGAAAGTGCCGCTGCAAGATCTCCCTGTTTTAATTCCTTGAAAAAATAAGTGGTAACTTCTGGTTATGTTTGTGTACTTTTGCTTAATCTGTCCGATCTGAACACAGTGAAATTCAACTGAACTCGCATCCGCATGAAATTTAACTTAACTCGCATGTACTATAATATTTTTCAGATTTTCAACTCTCTTAAAACTGGAAAACCTGTTAAACGAGGAAATCTTTCGGCATCAAAATTTGAAACCAGGGCAAAAAGGTTGGTTGAATTTTAAATTTTTTAGCAGATCGAAAGTAGATAATGGCGTGTTTTTTTAACCATTTTAATTCTTTTTTTGCACTAAAAGTGTGCACAAAATAAAAAAAGAACAAATCTGTGTATTTAAAGTAACTGACTTATATTCGGCCAGTCTTAATTTCGGCAAAGGTTTAAATTGGACTAGAACGGCACTTACCGGAGGAAAATCCAAAATTCGCTTAGGAGGGTAGGGGGGGGGTTAAACTCCCTATCTCAGAATTTGGGAGGGGCTTGGTTAATCCCTCCAACCCCCCCCCCTCCCTGTGCTCATGTATGGTTTCAACGTATAGTGATTCTGCCAAGAATAGATGTTTTGAAACGGGTTAGTTCAGTATTGTTCACTGCAATGCCATGTTCTATTATTAACAAAACTAATATATTATTATTATTTATCAGGATGGAGTCGCTAGTCGACTATTTACTGGATTGGGACGAAAACACCAGCAGTAGCATTTTAATGACAAAAGTGGAAACGGAGGCTAAAATACTGGCCGAGGAAGAAGCCTCCAGGATTGGTGATAGCTCTGTGAGTAGCTCGGAAGGATCCACGTCCTCTTCGGACAAAGTACACAGCAGGAGGAATAGGTCTGTTCATTTTAATGTGAACTCTTGATCGTATATTTTTTCATAGTTTTTTTTCGGTCTAGACGGGATAATTGGGTTTTCGCTAGTTGGTTGTCTCATGGTTTCCTCGAGAGTTTTGAAAACGAAATGGTTATGGGGCGGTGCCGGTGCACTCCATGCGTGAGCAAGTTGGTCTGGAGGGGGAGTTAAAGTGGGATGAGGAAGTTTAAAATTTGAAGAATACGTTTTTACCACATAATTTTTTTTCTAAAGTGCGTTAAACCTATAATATGATTTTGGTATAAAAATAAAAGTAGTTTTCATAATAAAAGTAGGTAAAAACATTAAATTTAGGCCAAACAATATTTTTATTGAATTTTTAGGCTTTTCTCTGGTTAAAACACATATTTTATTGAATTTTTGGAATTTACACTGCTTAAAACAGTCATTTTGACCTTAAAAATTTCGTTTAGATGTACATTAAAATTCATTTTAAATCCTTTTTTTTGTAAAATTCCTAACTTGGGGCGGGGTGGGTTTAACCCTTCTTTCCACTCCCCTTTGGAGTAAGGTTTAACGTTCGTTAACCCCCCTTCCTCACCTATGCCCATGTATGATACACATTCCTCTTCTCCTCGACTCGGCTTGTGCTAAAATTAAGACAATTTTTATAAGTTTAGTAATAAGTTTCTGTTGATTTCACGTTTCATTCACTATATTAATACATAAGTTAGTTACAATAATATTCTTAAAAAAACGTTAACGGATTTTTGTTCCTTTTTTCAACTATTCTGGGCAGAAACACTTGAAATTTGGGTGTTTTTTACCAATCACTAAGCGTACTTGGTTTTTTTATTTCAAATTGAATAATAGTTGATTCAAAAACGTTCACTGCCTTCCCTTCTGTAGTTTACCGAGAGTCGACTCCAAATAACGTTGCAAAAAAAAAAAACAAAAAAAGAAGTGGACGATAAAGAAAAAAAAAAGACCTATACAGTTAGTTTCCGTTGTTAGCGAATTCCAGTGCGAATTTGAGGGATTTTCAAATGTTAAAAATGTTACGGTGGTTAATGTATTTTTATCAGTGAATAACAACAAAAATTAGCTTTTTATTGTTCGGCTAAAAGTATTATTGTTTCTATGTTTGAGAACCTCACCGAGTCGCTGTCTTGCATCTGTAAAATATACCACAAAGTTGTTTTAGCAGTATTCAGTCCTTAAAAAGAACTTAAATATAGATTAAATTTTACACTTGAGAAGGATACAGATGATAAATAAAAATAATGTTGTATAGGATCAGCTGATGTTTTTTAAATACCACAAATTGAATTTTATTAACAATGCTAATCCAATATTTTTGTGAAATTCTGACAAAATAAATTGATCAATGGACGAAAAAAGCGTACGTTACATATTTATTGAATTAGAAAGATTTAATTAGTGAATCTGAAATAACAGTGAAAACAAGTTTAATTGAACACGGTTTTGAACAAACACTTTATCGATTATAGATCTAGAAAGAGCTATTCTTCGAGAACAAACAGTCCAGTTTCTACATCTTCAGTGTCTCCACTAACTGAGATCAACGGCAATCGAACGCCGAGAAGCGATTGCAACTCAAATATCGTAAGTCATAGTTGTTGTTGTTGTTGTTCCATTACCTGAAACTTATCTTCCCTAATGCAGATTATGCAAATGGCAGTTACTGGTTACTGGCAAAGGTTACTGGCAAAAGAAACCTTGGTTACTGGCAAAGGACAACATGCAAAGGGCAGGCGCTAAAACAAGCCAGGAGGGGCGAAAAAATTTCACCCCTATACCTATATGGTTGAGAATCTTCGTCCAACATTAATAACGATGTTGGCAACCTTTACCGCTAGAGTGTTCACTGCATGCAGTGTTCACCCATTCCAAAGTCTTCGTCTAAAGCATTTTTTAAGTCGCCTGATATTGATCTTACTATTTAACGTCGTACATAGTTCATAAGTCATAGTTCGTTAAATTTGTATGATATAACTATCTATCCCAATACACTTCGCTAAAAAAAACTTTTTATAAACGCAACAGCCGATGGACCAAACAACCAGAATTAAATCAGTTGCCACCCTACATTTTAAAAAAATGCTCAAAACGGTGGCCAAACATGCGGTGGAACAGCAAACCCGCAGTTTTGTAAGTCGACCTGTATAAATTACAAAGGAAAGATAGTGCATTTTTATTCTTTTTAGATAGTGCATGTAAGATAGTGGATTTTTATTCTCTTGGAAGCTCAGTTCTTGTTATAGTCTCTTTAATATTTTGCTTCAGGCTTTAACAAACCACGACGTAATTTGTGATGTTCAAAAGCAGAATATTAATATTGAACCAACTGACAAAGGACGAAAAATCTCGCAAGAACAAAAAACAGGAAAAGACGCTGTTCTATCGGGTTTAACCAGTTTTCATACAAAAAACGATGGTTTATTGCCGGTTTTTGGCAAAAAGCCAAGGTTACTCGACAGTAAAATGTAAGCTTTTTCATAATATTTGTTGAAGAAAAAACGATGCCTATGAGCCTTTTCCTTGTTCCTAAAAAGCTTACATTTTACTGTCGAGTAACCTTGGCTTTTTGCCAAAAACCGGCAATAAACCATCGTTTTTTGTATGAAAACTGGTTAAACCCGATAGACCAGCGTCTTTTTCTGTTTTCTGTTCTTGCGAGATTTTTCGTCCTTTGTCAGTTGGTTCAATATTAATATTTTGCTTTTGAACATCTCGATTCACGCCGTGGTTTGATAAAGCCTGAAACAAAATGTTAAAAAGACTATAACAAGAACTGAGCTTCAAAGAGAAAAAAAATCCACTATCTTACATGTACTATCTAAAAAGAATAAAAATGCACTATCTTTCCTAGTTGTAATTTATTCAAATCGACTTACAAAACTGCAGGTTTGCTGTTCAACCGCAATTTTGGCCACCGTTTTGAACATTTTTTAAAATGTAGGGTGGCAACTGATTTAATTTTGGTTGTTTGGTCCATTGGCTGTTGCGTTTATAAAAAGTTTTTTTAGCGAAGTGTATTGGGATAGATAGTTATATTATATAAATTTAACGAACTATGACTTATGAACTATGTACGACGTTAAATAGTAAGATCAATATCAGGCGTTTTAAAAAATCCTTTAGACGAAGACTTTGGAATGGGTGAACACTGCATGCAGTGAACACTCTGGCGGTAAAGGTTGCCAACATCGTTATTAATGTTGGACGAAGAGTCCCAACCATAGGGGTGAAATTTTTTCGCCCCTCCTGGCTTGTCTTAGCGCCTGCCCTTTGCATGTTGTATTTTACCAGTAACCAGGGTTTCTTTTGCCAGTAACCTTCGCCAGTAACCAGTAACTGCCCTTTGCATAATCTGCATTAGGGAAGATAAGTTTCAGGTAATGGAGGAGCAACAACAACAACAACTATGACTTACGATATTTGAGTTGCAATCGCTTCTCGGCGTTCGATTGCCGTTGATCTCAGTTAGTGGAGACACTGAAGATGTAGAAACTGGACTGTTTGTTCTCGAAGAATAGAATTTTCTAGATCTATAATCGGAATCGTGTCTTATTAAACTTGTTTTGAGTGTTATATCAGAATCACTAATTAAATCATTTTCTAATTCAATAATGTAACGTAAATTTTTTCGTTCATTGATCAATTTATTTTGTCTGAATTTCCCAAAAATATTTGATTAGGATTGTTAATAAAATTCAATTTGTTGTATTTAAAAAACGTCAGCAGATCCTATACAACATTATTTATCATCTGTATCTTTCTCAAGTTTAAAATTTAATGAATATTTAAGTTCTTTTTAAGGACTAAATACTGCTAAAACAATTTTGTGGCATATTTTACAGATGACAGCGTCTCGGTGGGATTCTCAAACAGAGAAACAAAAATACTTTTAGCCAAACAATAAAAAGCTAATTTTTTTGTTTTTCATTGATAAGAATACATAACCACCATGACCTTTACAACATTTGAAAATACCTAACTTCGCACTGAAATTCGTGAACAAACAAATACTAACTGTATAAATCTTGTATTTTTATTTGTCGTCTGCTTGTTTTTTGTTTTTTTACAACGTTATATGGGGTCGACTCTCCGTAAACTACAGAAAGGAGGGCAGTGATCATTTTTAAATTATCTTTTATTCATTTTGCAATTAAAAAACCAAGTACGCTTAGTCAACGGTAAAAAAACCCCCAAATTTCTAGTGTTGTGGCTAGAATACTTGTAAAAAAGGAACAAAATTCCGTGACCGTTTTTTTAAAATATACCTTGTGTGTTAATATAGCGAATGAAACGTGAAGGCAACAGAAACTTGTTACTAAACTTATAAAATTTGTATTAATTTCAGCACAAGCCGAGTCGAGGAGAAGAGGAATGTGCACCATACATGGACATAGGTGAGGAAGGGGGGGGAGTTAACGAACGTTAAACCTTACTCCAAGAGGGAGGGGAAAGAAGGGTTAAACCCGCCCCACCCCAAGTTAGGAAATTTACAAAAAAAGGATTTAAAATGACTTTTTTATGTACATCGAAACAAAATTTTGAGGTAAAAATGACTGTTTTAAGCAGTGAAAATCCTAAAAATTCAATAAAATATGTGTTTTAAGCAGTGAAAAGCCTAAAAACTTAATAAAAATATTGTTTGGCCTAAATTTAATGTTTTTACCTACTTTTATTATGAAAACTACTTGTATTTTTATACCAAAATCATATGATAGGTTTAACAAACTTTAGAAAAAAAAGTATGTGGTAAAAACGTATTCTTCAAATTTTAAACTTCCTCATCCCACTTTAACTCCCCCTCCAGACCAACTTGCTCACGCCTGGAGAGAACCGGCACCGCTCCATAACCATTTCGTTTTCAAAACTCTCGGGGAAACCAAGAGACAACTAACAAGCGAAAACCCAATTATCCCGTCTAGACCGAAAAAAACTATGAAAAAATATACGACCAAGAATTCACATTCAATTGAACAGACCTATTCCTCCTGCTGTGTACTTTGTCCGAAGAGGACGTGGATCCTTCCGAGCTACTCACAGAGCTATCACCAATCCTGGAAGCTTCTTCCTCGGCCAGTATTTTAGCCTCCGTTTCCACTTTTGTCATTAAAATGCTACTGCTGGTGTTTTCGTCCCAATCCAGTAAATAGTCGACTAGCGACTCCATCCTGATAAATAATAATAATATATTAGTTTTGTTAATAATAGAACATGGCATTGCAGTGAACAATACTGAACTAACCCGTTTCAAAACATCTATTCTTGGCAGAATCACTATACGTTGAAACCATACATGGGCACAGGGAGGGGGGGGGGTTGGAGGGATTAACCAAGCCCCTCCCAAATTCTGAGATAGGGAGTTTAACCCCCACCCCTACCCTCCTAAGCGATTTTTGGATTTTCCTCCGGTAAGTGCCGCCCTAATCCAATTTAAACCTTTGCCGAAATTAAGACTGGCCGAATATAAGTCAGTTACCTTAAATACACAGATTTGTTCTTTTTTTATTTTGTGCACACTTTTAATGCAAAAAAAATGAAAATGGTTAAAAAAACACGCCATTATCTACTTTCAATCTGCTAAAAAATTTAAAATTCAACCAACCTTTTTGCCCTGGTTTCAAATTTTGATGCCGAAAGATTTCCTCGTTTAACAGGTTTTCCAGTTTTAAGAGAGTTGAAAATCTGAAAAATATTATAGTACATGCGAGTTCAGTTGAATTTCATGCGGATGCGAGTTCAGTTGAATTTCCCTGTGTTCAGATCGGACAGATTAAGCAAAAGTACAGAAACATAACCAGAAGTTACCACTTATTTTTTCAAGGAATTAAAACAGGGAGATCTTGCAGCGGCACTTTCCATTGTTTATTTTAGTATTGGTTAATATCAGTTGCACTAGCTGGTTGGTTGGTTGGTTACAGTGCACCCAGTTATCGACTGAACGACTAACTGTCTGTAATTGTTATATGCGTATTGCTATACTTTAATAAACTGCTTTAATTTGATTGGTTACTAAATGATTTTTATTCCCTGAACAAAATAACCTACCATGTCAACTTTGCTTAAAAATTTATAAAATGTTATTAACAGAAGATATTAACAATCATGAAGTCATAACAGTATTTTTTTGTTTAAATTTAAATAAATTTCCACCGCTTAGAACCGAACAGCTTGTCTTTGCTTAATTTTTCATAATTTTAGGCAGATTTTTTTCAAAACTTTCTCTCTCTCTAATTTTTTTTCGTTCAACTTTTCTAACAATAATTATAACTTTTTTTCACTCAAAAACTCGAAAGTTTAAACCCTAAATGCAAAGTCTTTAATAGTAGAGAGGAACACAATGGAATTAAAATTTAATTTTTTAATTTTATTTAATATTATTAGTTTTAATTTAATTAAATTACCTCGAAACCTCTTTTTACCACGCGTTCCGGCACACCGGCCTGCAAAGCTGTGAAAGCCGCATGAGAACACGGGATGATCCCGTTCACCAACTTGTACAGAAACACCAATTCCTTGTCTTTTTTCCGAACGTCCATGGTCTTAACAACAGTCACGAATATATTTTTTTATGAACTATTTAAAATTACAGCAATGTTTTAAAACACCATTATTAAATTTAAAAGGTAAATAAAAGATTTGAATAAAAAATCTCAATAAGTGAGACCAATAACAATTAAGATTAATAATTAAATTATAGAAGTTGCCAATGCTTTATTTACATCGTTTTTTAAAGAGAAATTTGAAAACGGAAGTATTGTAACAAATTACGATTCCCTTACTGCACAGAAGGGAAGGGTAAAGCCAGGGGAAGGGATGGCGGTGGGGTGAAGGGGTCGTTTTACCAAGTAAAAATCTGGAAATTGTCGACAACCTTTTCCCCCTACCTCAGTATTAAAAAATGGGGCATGGTTTGGTTTTGCAGACCTCCAAAAAGTGACTCTTCCCCACATTTTAGGGTACACTTCCCCCAATCATCGGAGTTTGTCCACCAACGCTTACCACCATAGGTAGGTAGCCTTCCGGATTTTTTTTTTTGGTATATCTCTACCAAATTTTGGGGAGGGTGTTCCAAAAATATTTTGTATATACTTCAAATACCCCATTTTTAGCGTTTTTTAGTACTGGCTGGGACCCCAAATTTTAGGGGGGTGTCCATAGATGTTTTTGGGAAGGCAGAGTAGGGGTCCACCACCACCCTAGAGCCAAAATTTTGGACCCCCCAAGAAAACGTCCAGGGCCCACTTCCCCCAAAGCTTGAGAGCGGTCCGGCCTGACCCCCCCTAGCGAGGCTGACCCCACCTCCCCCCTCCTTTCAACCAATTTGGAGGTACCTATTATTTTTTATTAGTAAAAAACACGGGTTTTTAGTTAAAAACAGTGTTTAAATACACTTTTTAAGCCTAAATAGGCTGTTTGAGTATATATAATTCTATATTAGACCTAAAAACACTTCAATTATTGAGTTAAAAAAATTTTGTTAAAAAATTGAACCCCCCCGACCCCCTCCCCCTAAATTTAAAATCTTGCAGGGGCCCGGGGGTCGACCCCCAATAAAAATCCAGGAGGGTCCCGACCCCCCCCCGAAAAAATTTTTTTTGGCCTTCCACCCGGGGGTGGACGCCCCCCCCCTAGCGGACCCGACCAAAAACATCTATGGGGGTGTCCGGGGTACCCCCAAATTTTATTGGTGGTGTCGGCTATAATCAGGATTTTTTTTGGGGGTATAACCCCCCAACCCTTTCTTGCCCACCTATGCTTACCAGCAGGCTACAAAAAATTCATTCCTGCTTACAAGATGGAGGATAAAGGGCACGGAACCGATCGACCCTTTCATCCATGTTTGAGCACTAAAGAACGTATTTCACTTTCGAATTAAAATTAGTTTCACCGCTGACCTCCCACTGTCACAAAATCCTGGCTATAGCCTTATCAATAGCAAATACTAACTGAACGAAGTAGGATGACATACAACATACAGTT
>JASAMX010019487.1:0-31926 GCA_030248175.1 Microlaimidae sp. YZB2_3 | reverse complement strand
TTCGCATGTAACCCCACCATTGCTTATCCAGTGCCTGTCCTAAGCAAGGATAAAGGAGGAGAGTTACGAAAGAACCTGTGGCAGTTTCTTTGTAAATTTTCTACGCGTGATGCCTGCAGCCAGCATTATCTACATAGATGATGTCGTCGTTAAACGGTTAGGAGAAAAGCGTGACGGAAGTCCCTGCATTATGATTCGCTGATAAGTCTGCCGCAATTCTGCCGCAGCTAATGAAGATAATGAATCAGGTTTAAATAAAACAATTTCTTAGCAGCTAAAGGAACAGAAAAAATGGACTAAATTGAAGCAAGAATCTTCGCCACAGGAGGAAACAAAAAAATTGGAGAAATACTCATGGAGTGTTCAACCGCCTTCATAGTGTGTATTTTTAGATGGTATTTTTAAAATCCTGTAGGCTGCCCATCTATGCTTGTAACAGTTTTTTTAAAACTTAAGTGTTTAATTCAAACTCTGGGTTAATTTTATACCGATAAATTAAGGCAAGAATAAATAATATATATAGAGAAGAATATAGCACTCAATATAAACTTTTGCTACCATGCTGGTTCCAACATAACAAAAAACCGGCACACTGGTGGGCCAGTTCAGGCACACCGTGTGCCTTTTCCAGCCCACCGGTGTGCCAGTTCAAGCACACCGGTATGCCAGTTCAGGCACATTGATGTGCCATTTCCGGCCCACCGGGGTGCCAAAACTGGCGCACCGGTAAGCCAGTTCAGGCACACCCGTGGGCGGGAAATGGCACATGTTATTTAATTAAAAATCTACAAACAAAACAGGCTTTAAAAACAAAAAAAAATAAATAGTAATAAGCGTAAGTCATTGGATGAACTATTTAATGAGTTTGAAAAAGATTTAAAAAAGCAGATTTAACTCAGGAAATTTTTCTAAAAAACAAACAATGGATAAAAAACAGTTTTAAAAATCTTCGAATGACTGAAATAGGTCAACACACTGAAATTTATCGATTATATTACGATCTTTCTGATCAACATAGGAGACCAAACTTTGCCGCTAGAATATGCTTAGACTCAACAAAAGTAATTTTTCAAGCACTTTCCATGGCGTTAAATACTGTTCAAAATCTCACTCGCTTAGACATGTCAATTTTTTGTTCCAAACTCGACAAATCACATTAATAATGCGAAGGGATTACAAAAAAATTTTAGCGCTGAAAAAAACACTAAATTCTTCATGTCTCTTATTCACGAAAAAATACCGTTTAATGCCTCTTATTCACGAAAAAATACCGTTTAATTGCTTTCGGTAGTTTGATTGCAAAATAAAATATGGTTTCAACCACCAAAAAAGGGTAGGGATTGAACCCAAGTTTGTCAATTTCAAATTTATATAAGGAATCAGGGAGGTTCCATTTTTGAACAAAATTTTCTCAAACAAAATCAGTAATTTAAGTGTTTTAGGCCTATTATAGCATTTTATAGACTAAAATAGGCTATTAAGTTTTTTTACAAAAAATGTTTTTACAAAAAATTGTGTTTTTGACAGTAAATTGTAAAAAATATGCTTGTAAATTAGATTAGAGGAGTAACGGGAGATCGGCTTAGCTAGAAAAGGTAAGCCTTAATACTCTTGAATGCAGAAGGGAGGGAGTTTGCAATTTTGGCTTTAAGTGCCGGGTGGACCCATTTGTTTCCCCAAAAAAATCTATGGGGTGTTTGATTCTTTTAAAACCATAAGAATTCCAGTTAGTTTTTGAAATAAGGTGAATTGTGGTGAAGCGTTAACCAGGAACCAAACGCAAAAAAATTACCCCTTTAAATCCCCAAAATTTTTTTAGTAGGAAGCCTAGCGGGGTCTTAGGTTTTCACGCTTTTGGTTACGCCCATGAAATATGATAGAATTAAACTGTGTATTAGTGTATTTGAATAATAAAATTTTTACAAATGTTGTAAAGAAGCACCAGACAATAATATATTGGAAGCTAGCAAACAAAAGGTTTCGTTGTAACTGAGGTTGGATAATTATATTTTAGGAAACGTTAAGGTGGCTAAAATTAATCATTTATTACTAGAAAACGGTGCGTTAATAAATTTACCAGAAAAAAGTTCTTCATATGAAAAATATGATCTCAACAGGTTAAAAAATTAAATTGATTTTTGATAAAAAAGCAAATGCTCCGCTGGCCAAAACCACATTGTGAATTTGACAGTTTTTCTACGTTTTAACCACAGGACCATTGGCGAATTGGGCGTGTGTGTGTGTATAAAATGATTTTATAAGTGGGATGCAGCTTTCAGATTTTTGTGGCGTTTTTTACTAAATAGGACACAAGTGAATGTCTTTTTTTTGAAAAACAAAACTAGTTAAAACGCTGGTTTTATTTATTTGGTTTAAAATATGTCCTCTGTGCCAATCGTAATGGTGTTTTTATTAACGTTTTTGGTACATTAAAAACGTGGAAAATAAGCTTGGTCGAAATTTAAGTCTGCAACCCCAGTCCAAAATCTTCAAGTCCATTTTCAATATATTTTGTTAAAGCGGCAAACTATCTTTGTTACTTTGTAAAACTGTAGCTCATAATTACCGTTACTTCAATAACTTCAACAACGATAAAGATATATTGTTCTTAAAGTTTTTGTATAATATTTTTAAGTTTCTCATTGGAATTTAGTTTGAGAATAATAACTTTTCGTTCGGGGTAATATTGCGCTTGATAATTCTCATAAAATACAGTTTTAATTTGGTCAAAAATGTTTGTTTGTTTAAAAATGTAAGCAACTTGTAAATATCTTCTTTTAAAAAAGGCTTGACATTGTTTTATTCTGTTGTTTTAATTAAAATCAATTTTTAAACTGGCGTACAGGAACTTGCACACCGGTGTGCCATTTCCGGCCCACCGGTTTGCCAGTTCTGGGACACCGGTGGGCCAAAAATGGCACACCGGTGTGCTCCACACTGTGTGCCTGAACTGGACCAACGGTGTGCCAGTTTTGCATTATGTTGGTACCAGCATAGTAGCAAAAGTTTGTACTGAGTGCTAAATTCTTTATATATATTATGTATTCTTGATTAAGGTAATAAAAAAAATTTAAACCAATAAAAATTATTTCTTAAATTTGTTACGGGAGTTTTTGCGGCCATCGTTTTGATTTTTTGAATTTATTTAACGCTATCAAGAATACATGAAAATTAATTAATAAAGAAAAGACGAAAGAGAAATGGAGAATAAATTATACGGGATATGTGTGGATCCAACCTAAATGCATAAGTATGCATATAAAAGTATGCATAAGTATGCATATGTTATGCATACGTATGCATAAATTCGTATGCATACGTATGCATATTTTTTTAAACTAAATGCGTACGTATTCATTTTTCCGCAAAGTACAAGCATAAGTATGCATTTTTTTGTAACTTTTATGTATATGTATGCATTTTTTTCTAAAATTTATGCATACGTATGCATAAAAATTTCAAAAAAAATGCATACAAATGCATTTTACTTTGCGGAAAAATGCATACGTATGCATATAAGTTGTAAAACAAGCATACGTATGCCTATTTGTGAAATTAAAAATATGCAACGATTGTAAATTTGGCAAATTATATGCATACGTATGCATTTTTCCGTAAAGTTTATGCAAACGTATGCATTTTTTTGAAACTTTTATGCATACGCATACATAAATTTTAAAAAAAAATGCATATGTATACATACATATACTTTGCGTTAAGATGCATACGTATATATGCATACATTTGCATTTAGGTTGGATCGACACATATCTCGTATAATTTGTTCTTCATTTCACATTCTTCTTTTTTTATTAATGTATTTTTATGTATTCTTGACGCTACTTAGTTTTTTAGAAAAAAGTTTATTACATATTACCGAAGATGAAGATATCACACAAATGTCTAATTCTGATACCGTGAATTCCCCTGCAAATAATAATGAATATGTTATATCTAAACAAGATTTATCAGAGGTATTTCTATAATTTTATATAATATAATAAATTACATAACTTAAATATAATATAGTGTAATGTAATATAATATAACTTGAGTACTTAAATCAAACATAACAAAGTCAGGACACTCATATTATTTTAATTTTCAGTACTCTTAGCTAAACTAAAGTTAGATTAAAGTTATTGAAAATCAGACAAAAATCACTCAAAGATTTTACTTTCTAAGTTGAGTTTCGTACTCGCAATTTAAAAATTAACATATTCCAAAATAACTTCAAAATTGTTTACCTATAATAAATATTCAAGTTGATTATTGCGTTAAAAAACATATGTTCTCACACTTCATTTTTTGCAAGACAATATATTTTGCTTTAAACTCTTTATAAAATGAGCTTTTATAGCAAAAACAATAAGGTAATTTTTTATAAAGTAAATCCATATGAGCTTTTTTCTGAATTTTTTTTCTTTTTTATTTGGATTTTATTGATTATTTTATCTTTTATTGCAGATTAAACCAAAAAAAGTTCCTAACCGATTTGTAGTACGTAAAAAAGTAGCTCTGGGAAAAGTCCACCGATCATTAGATCCGCGATATGCTACCATAAGGTAATACGAGTATTCTTAAATTAGTTCTGAGAGAAATTATTATAACTTTATTTGAGTTCATGGGCTGTCAAAAAAAATTTAAATTGCAAAATAATAAACAAAATATTTGTTCTTTTTTATTACAATTTTGTTTGAAATTAAAAAAAATTACTTGTAAATTCCACAGTTACGCACGTTTTTTAAATAAAAAGTTTAAAAAAAATGAAAAACGCAACGTTCTATTTCCTCACCCGTTTTCATGGGTGGCGCGGGAGCGCCACGGGGCGATTTAGCCCCGTGGCGCCGCGCCAACCATAATTAGAGAACGTGGGTAAATTTTGAAATTCAGAACCTTCTTTTTCTTCTTCTTCTTCTTCTTCTTCTTCTTATTATTATTATTATTATTATTATTATTCCAACGCTCCATCCTTAAAAGCGATATTCCTCATTCGTTACTGATTGATCAAAAATAAACATGGACTCATAAGAAAAAAGAAGGAATTACGAACTTTTTTAGGAAGCACTTTTTTGATTTAGATCCTTGTTATCGATTTATTGATCAAAATAAAAAAATTGAAAAATAGACAAATAAAAACTCCCAACCGCACAGCCTTTTGGCAACACTAAGGATTGTACAGAGCAGACAACCAACATCCCCTTATAGAAACCGCACAAAAAAAGCAGACGAGTTTTGATTGGTGGCAGAAACGGAACCAGTTCCCAGCGCCATCTGCTTCAACCGCGCGGAAATCGGCGAAAACAAGAGGTTACTTTTTTTAATTCTTGCATCACTGGTGACAAAATTAATTCAAAGTTTTATTTATTAAAAAATAATAATAAGCGTCGGTGGCGCGGGAGCGCCACGCGCCGGTAGGTAATTATCGGTGGTGCGGGGGTGCCACACTGCAATTTAACCCACCGCACTGCGCCACGTATACTTAGAGAATGTGAGTAAATTTTTTAATTCATGTTCATCATCTTCTTATTATTATTTTTTTTACTTTAGAATTATAATTGCAATCATTGGCGCACGGCATCGCGCCAACTATATTTAGAGAACGTAGGTAAACTTTGTCTGGAGCGCCACTGCACCGCACTAACTATAAATAAACAACGTGGGTAAATTTTGTAATTTAAATTCATCATCTTCTTATTATTATTTTTTATTTAAAAGAGTATATCTCGGCAACGGAATGATTATAAACATATGTCATTGCGCAGCTAAAACTATAGTTTATTAGGCTATTTTTTAATTTAATTCAAAAAAGTGGTAGACTAGCCTTGAAAAATGCTCTAAGAATAGAGCAGGAAAAAGGGGCGATTTTTCCCTGGGCGTATGTTTAGACAGAAAAGATGTGGACTAGTCTGAGATGGACATTATGTGGACTATAGAAAATTTTCATTTGGTTTGGACAGCTGCTCACTAAATAAAAATTTCTACCATATGATAATGATTTGTTTATACATTGATCTAATCACACAGCACTGTTGCATTTTTTTTAGTTTGATGAAATGTCAATTGAAAAAATTATACTCACAGCAATCTTTGACAAGCGCGAAATCGCAACTTTTTCAAATTTATAGTTGTTTCTTACACATACAAATATAACCTTCAAATTGAAAAAGTGGCGATTTCGCGCTTGTCAAAGATTGCTGTGAGTATGATTTTTTCAATTGACATTTCATCAAACTAAAAAAAATGCAACAGTGCTGTGTAATTAGATCAATGTATAAACATAACATTATCATATGGTAGAGATTTTTATTTAGTGAGCAGCTGCCCAAACCAAATGCAAATTTTCTACAGTCCACATAATGTCCATCTCAGACTAGTCCACATCTTTTCTGTCTAAACATACGCCCGGGGAAAAATCGCCCCTTTTTCCTGCTCTATTCTTAGAGCATTTTTCAAGGCTAGTTTCTATTAAGAGTATCCTTTTTTTTCAGTGTGCCGTTATAAAAACAGCGCAAAACTATAATTTTTTTTACCAGAAACCAAAGATTTCATATCAAAAGTTCATTAAATAATTTGCATAAAACACAATTACACAATTTTGCGAACTTTGATTTTAAAAAGGTAAATAAAAAAACCCGAGCAAAACGTAGTTATGTTTATTAATAATCGTATCAAATGTGTATAAAAAATTCATACTCACATCAAACCTCAACCATCTAAAAATTTCCCCTTTTTGACTTTTAGAATACAATGTTATTTCAACAGTGAATAATAATAATTTTTTGTATCATTAATTTCAAAAAAATTTTGAACTAAATGATAATAAGAAAGAAAATCAATTTTAAAATTTATTTAAAGTCCGTGCTTTAAGTCAATCTACCCGAAACGTTCCCACACTACCCATAATATTATTTATTATAATATTTTTGTTATTATTATTGATATTATTATTATTCTAATTTTTATTAAAATACAAAAGGGTAGCACGGCGTTGTCGTTGTTGTTGCATTACCTGAAATTTATCTTCCCTATGCAGATTATGCAAAGGGCAGGCGCTAAGACAAGCCAAGAGGGGCGAAAAAATTTCACCATTAAGGTAGCACGACTTCAATGATATGAACCAACCAACCACCAACAAGATTCCAAAAAAGTGGGAATTGACATGAGGCTAAAGTTTTGATTCAAAAGTTTTAGGTTACGTCATCGTGTAAGCTCAAATTGGAATAGTTTTAATTTGTTATGTTTTAACTTTTTTTCGCTTTTAATAATTAATGGTGAAATTATAATCAATTTTTTTTAAATATCTCAATTTATGAATTTACATTAAAATGACAGTTTGAGTTATGACATATTCTGAATTACCAAACAATCACCATACTGCAAAACAAACTAATTCGATCAATCTGTTTTTTAAAGAAGTTTCTGCCAGGAAATATCGGAAAAGAGTTTCAAAAAAATAGTTCTACTTACCTAAGATAACAAAATTGTGGGTTCGCGGTCTCACCGTGATTTTAAAATGTCGAATTAAATCAACATCATTTGTGCTTTTTTTAAAGTATTAATGATTTAATGAATTTATATTATTTTGTATAGAGACGAAAGTCTTCCGGATTTTGCAAGCGACGAATCCAGCAACAAAAGCGACGGTAAACTTTGTTAATTTTTTTTTGTTTGCTAACCGGTTTCATTTTACTTTATACAAAATTGCAAATCTAGAATTGTCTTTTAAAAAATAAAAATTACCGCCAGTACAAAAAGAAGAAGAAGAAGAAGAAAATTTTTATTTGTTAAATTACAGCATATCAGAAAGAAACATTAACACAAAACACACAACACAGGCATCATGTAGAAAAATATAAATTTTTTTTATGTAAAATATAACATAACCTGGTAAGGACGGGGTGCCTGAATTGGAAAAAACTATTTTACCTGTCTCCTACCTGCCTTAGGGAATTATGCTTACCTCCTACATGCCTCCAACCTGCCTCCTACTTGCCTCCGAGGCAGTTTTAGCTGCCTCCTATCTGCCTCCTAACCTGTATATGCTTCAACATAGGAGGCAAGCTCACATGCCTCCTACCTGCCTCCAAGGCAGTTTTACCTGCCTCCACCTTACCTCCTACCTGCCTTCATTCTGCCTCCATGCTGCCTTCTAGGCAATTTTACTTGCCTCTAGTCTTCCGGAGGCAGGTTCAAGAGCCGTCCTTACCGGGATAAAGAACAATATTATTGAGATTGCAATTGCTAGGCTTTAATGGTGGTGAAAGGAAATTTATATAATACATGCAAATAATTGAACTTATCAATATATTAATCTGCCTGTATTATTTTGTTGCTAAAAAATTAATTAATAAAATACATTTGTTGAATAAAAAGAAACTGTAATATTACAAACAAATAAAGGGAAAAAAGCACAAAGAGCCTTTTGAGAGGCCTTTAACCAATGTGTCTGTTAAACATTAAGCATTTGTCAAAATTAACTGATTTTAATTTTGTTTCAAACTAAAAACTGAGTTGGATTATGTTATTTTTGGAAGTTCATTCCAATATATTGCACTTCTAATGGAAAAGGAATGTAATCTTTGTAAAGATCTTTGTTTGCTTGAGGAATAAAAAATTTATAGCTGTGATTATTTTTTCCAACAAATCTAGCCCAGCTAAAAAAATCATTAAAAACATAGGCCATTATATTTTTTAACAATATTAAAACACATAACTAAATCAGCTTTAACTCTTCGTGTTTCTAAACGCTCAATACTAAGAAGAGACAGCCGATCACAGTAATTATTACCACCAGGAAAAGCACGCCATGGTAGGAGTAAAGTAGCGTTGTACATTCTTAATGTTGTCAATATTAACCTGTCAATTACTATTAACAGTCAATCTAAACCTGAGAACATATTCCAAAACAAGGCGCACAAATGATTTGTACGCAGTTATTAAATTTTGTATATTCTTGGGTTGAAAGCAACAGAAAATAATGTTTACAACAGCTAAAGATTTTGTAGCAACCATAGCACAGTGTTCTGATGGTTTTAGCTTAGAAGATGCCAAAACACCTAGATCTCTTGCATCTTTATTAATATTTAATTTTTTTTGTTAATATACAGTGAGCATTTGGGGTTTGAGTACCCAATATGAATTACTCCACATTTGTGATCGGCAATAAAAAGTTGTCATTTTTGCGCCCAGGAAACTACATTATTACTAGATATCTGTAATTTATTATTACTTTCCTTATCACGGTAAGGACAAAACTTGAACCTGCCTCCAGAAGACTGGAGGCAGGTAGGACGCAGGTAGGACGCAGGTAAAACTACCTCGGAGGCAGCATGGAGGCAGGGTGGAGGCAGGTAAAACTAACTTGAAGGCAAGTAGGAGGCAGGCTGGAGGCAGGTAGGAGGCAGCAAAATTTTCAATGGAGGCAGGTAGGAGGTAGGTAAAAACCGTTTTTCCCAATTCAGGCACCTCGTCATTACCGGGTTATTAGATCTTATATGATATATTTTAATATTATCAAAGAATAATTTGCATTTTACATCTGTAATATTATCCACTAAATCCTTTAAAGGATTAGTAACAATAGTGGACCAAGCACAGACCTCTTGGGGACCCCCGAAATTAGTTGAGTTTCTTGCAAGCAAATACATTCTGTGGGCAATTACTTAAAAATGATTTTATCCATTAAAAATGATCACCAGCTATACCATAGAATTTTCGTTTAGTCATTGTTTTATGTGATTAACACTGT
Organism: Microlaimidae sp. YZB2_3; assembly: GCA_030248175.1. NCBI lineage: Eukaryota > Metazoa > Nematoda > Chromadorea > Desmodorida > Microlaimidae > Microlaimidae sp. YZB2_3. The sequence continues at coordinate 22,175 of JASAMX010019487.1, read as the reverse complement.
CGCACGCTTCTAGCACTAGCATTAACACTAACGTTAACACTAGTGTTTGTAATTGTACTTGTTTATTCACACAAACAACATATAATACTTGAAATTAAAAAAAATAAATACAAACGTTCAAGGAATTGTACATAAAATATTTGAATACATGTAAAGGTAAAGTGGCAATATCAAGACAAAAGTAGAAATAATATTCATATGTACATAAATAATATATATATAAATACAGCAGTAGATCTATAAAATTACCAGGCCAAAAATATGGTTATGGAATAAAAGGAGAGAGCACAATGAGCCATACGGCTTCTTACATGTGTCTATCAAATTTAGTAAATTCATCAAAGGTTAAATTATCGATTTGTTTTTTAAAACTAGCTAAGGTCTTAGATTGAATCACATATGCAGGTAACGAATTCCAGTATTTTGAAGTTCGAACAGCAAAACTGTTAAGCATTAAATTGGTTTTAGCAATATTTTGATGCAACTTTTGATGATGATCATTTTTCCCACGAAATTTTGCCCATTTAAAAAAGTCTGCAAAATTTAAATCAGTAAGATTATGAATAATGTTGTAGCAAGTTTTTAAGTCAAATCTAATTCTACGAGTTTCAAGAGAATCCGAATCAGAATTTCAAGATACGAAATGCCGAAAGGAAGGTTACACCTTGCATATAATCTACGCGTAAAGTTTCTTTGAATGCTTTCAATCAGATCAATATCTTTCAAAAGATATGGGGACCATAATTGCGAATTGTACTCCAATATAGGACGTACAAAAGCTTTAAAAGCTGTTACAATCAGTTTAATTTTATGAGTTTGAAAGCAGCGAAATATCATATTTAATACTCTTAATGCTCTTTTAGCAATACTGGCACAATGGTTGGAAAATTTTAAGTTACTAAAAACAAGAACACCTAAATCATTAACATCATCGCTAGATTTTATATTTTTTTCTTTCAATTTGAATTGGAACTTTAGGATTGTTTGGACCCATATAAATAACACAACATTTTTGAAAGGAAACTTGAAGCTGCCATTTCTTGCTCCACAAAATTAAATCGTCTGTTGCTTTTTGTAAAATATTATTTGACTCATAATGACGTCGAGAGTGATACAACTTAACATCATTGGCAAATAATTTGGCGGTAACACCGTGTAGCTGATTAAGTAGATCATTAATGTATAGCAAAAACAGAAGAGGCCCAAGAACGGACCCTTGGGGCACACCCGATGAGACATTTAGGTATGAAGAGCACTCATTTTCTAATATTACTTTTTGCTTCCTGCCATTCAAAAAAGCTGAAATCCAAAGGAGTAAGTCGCCTTCAATTCCGTATGACGACAATTTTGTTAAAAGTTTGCTGTGGCTTACGGAATCAAAGGCCTTACTAAAATTAAAGTAAACAACATCTACAATAAAGCCGCTAGTGGTTTTATTAACCCAGTCATTAAAACGTTCCAAAAGTTGGGCGCAAATAGATTTTCTGCGCAAAAATTTATGTTGTTCATTATTTATAAGATTTTTATCTTTTAAATACTTAAGCAACTGATCATAAATACAGCTCTCCATTACTTTACAGGCTATGCAGGTGAGAGAAATGGGTCTGTAATTATTAGAATCACTTGCATTTCCTTTTTTAAATATCGGAATAATATCGGCAATTAACCAGGTTTCAGAAAGTTCATGTGTTCAAAAAGAAACTTCAAATACTGAGGACAATGGCGCAGCAATGGATAAAGCTAATTTGTTAAACAAAATCGGTGGGACACCATCGGGAGTTTGGCTTTGCTTTAGTTTTTGTTTTTTGAGAGCTTTAAATACAATATCAGGACAGAATTTTATGTTGGAAATATTTTTGTCAGTTAGTTTGTTCAGTTTAATCTGAACGCCATCATTGATTGTAAAGTTTTTGGCGAAACATGAGTTCAATATATCACATTGTTGTTTATGATTGGTGGTTAGCTTTTTGTTTTCGTCCATTAAAGGGGCAATACCCCTATATTTATTGCGTTTATTTTTAACAAATTTGAATAACGCACTTTTATTGTTTGATTTCAGTATTTTAGTTTCTCGTTTTTCATTAAATTTGGTTACTTCCCGCTTATACCGCTTATTAAGCATATGATATTCATTTTTAGCAAATAAGCACTCGATTTTTCCAAAGTCTTTTTTTGCGTAAAAGAATACTTTTTATGTACTTAGGATAAACAGGTCTAGAACTAGCATGAATTTTTTTAATTGGTACAAACATTTCGATTGCGTTTAAAATTTCCGATTTTAGAATTTCCCAATGATTTTGAGCAGATGCACTTTTTTGGAAAAGATCTACAAAATCTTTAGAAAGTAAATAAGCATTCATAGAATCCCAGTCAGTTTTATTGTAGTTTTGAACACTTTGCGAATTATTTTTGGTAGGTTTTGGACCTTTGCACAAGAACTCAATGCTTTTATGGTCACTGTTAAATAGGGGTTCCTACACAAAAACATTAGAAATGTGTGCGCAATCGTTACAAAACAATAAATCTAAAAAATTGTTTTCTCAAGTGGGTTCAGTAACAAATTGAGTAAAAGATTCTTGCTATAAAGTAATAGCAAGCATATTAGAAACGGCATTTTCAGGAATGGAATTACCCCAAAATTTAGAAGCAATATTAAAATCTCCACATAAAACTACAGGAAAATTAACATTAGTAAGTTCATGCAGTGCTTCACAAAATAAACGGGTAATTTCTTGAGAAGAAGTGGGAGGTCTGTAATAACAAATTATTCTGGATTTACACTCTCCGATGATGTCAACTGCAACCAACTCGAGAGTTTTGTATTTATTATCAACTTCAACAAGACGAGCTTTAATTTCGTTTTTTACAAAAATTGCAGTTCCACCCCCAATTTTTTCCTGTCTATCCCGTCTGAAAACTCGATAAGTATTGTTTGAATTAATCATAGCATTGGTGATTTCCTCTTTAAACCAAGTTTCTGAAAACGCTAAAATGCTATATTGTTTACCAGAAAGCAGATGGTCAAGCATATTACGCTTATCAGAACTCAATAAGCTACGCGCGTTGCTATAAATACATGTTAAATAATCATAATTTACATCAGGTTTATTATAAAAAGGTTTACTTATATCTATGTTATTTTTGGGTTTACTTGATTTAATATTCTTATAATAACATGTATTCTCTCCTTCTAGGAGTTTAAATCTTTCAATTCGTCAAACTTTTCAATTAGCATCCATTTGCCAGATTCGGGCTTAAATTGAAATTTTGCATAATAGTAATTTCCTTTATTGTCTTTTTTTACTGAAATGCTCACCGATTCCTCACCATGTTGTTTTAGCTTTTGATTTTGAAAGAAAGCGTTTTTGCGCATGGATGAGTATGTCTTCAGGTCTTTTCTTTGATCCAAAGGCATCGAAGGACGCAAAAATAGGCCTCGCTCACGTAATTTTTTTTCGGGATCTTTGAACGCCGCTCCATAAGCATCAAGCAGGGTTCTCGCATGAATATATCCCTGGCCAGTGAAATTCACCATGGTTATTTTGACCAAGCGACACCGCGGTCTACTAGTGCTCGTAAAACGAGATTTTCCCAATCTCTCAGCAGTCATTACCTTTTCAAAAAGATTTTCAATACCGGCTTCAATAAACAGCTTTTTGACGGAGTTTAATAAAGAATTAACCGATTCGTTGTTTTCTTCCGGTAAATTAGATAAAATGATTTGGCATTTCATTTCCTTTCATATAATATTTCCTTTACTGCATGATAAACCGGAGTTTCCGACGGTGGTATTCCTTTTTTCAGAGCAGCCGCGTATGATGGAACAGCGCTTGGAGTTGGATCAATGGATAATCGCTGACTGATGGTATCTGACAAGCTTTTGAGATTTTCCAAAATCGCAGAAGTGTCTCGAAAAAGACTATCTTTAAGCTGCGATACAGCAATGCCGTGATGATATATCTCCCCCAAAAGTTCTGCTAAAGTGATATCTTTTTCAGAGGAGCAAGAGTATTTTCTTGGCGAGACCCTTGTTGGCAGTGAACAGGCTAAACCAGGACAATAAAAACGGAAATGATTTCCTGGTAATTCAAAAAGCGAGCGAGTCGACTGGCTGGGCTTGAAGTTGGATAATCCAACACATTTAAAATGAAAAATTGACTCGCAATTATAGCATGTTATAGATGATTGGAATAACTCCCCGGAGTCTTTGCCACAAGATTTACAAATTTCAAAACTTGGTGGCGTATTTACAGTATCACAATGTTCAGTCGTGGATTCCATGGCGTATTTTAAAAACAGAAGGCATTTCGGCAAAGAAAAAAAAACTGGAGCAGGCGACCCTCCAACGAAAGAAAAGGGCTGTAGGCAAGGATTTAGAAGAAAAAACGGGAAGGAAAAGAAGATTAAGATTCAAACTTTGAAAAGTTGCATGGCTGCGCCCAGTGGTATGGAATGGATAGAGTTCTTTTTAGCTAGATTCAAAAAAAGCACAGAACACAAAAACGCAGGAAAACTAGCTAAAAATGGCCAAAAAATAAAGTTACCACTGGAAATCCAATGTTTTTTTTTCGTTAAGTAACCAATTAAATGGGTAAGTATGCCATTATCGAAACGAAAAAAAAAAGTATTAGGCGAAGAGGAATGTACAACCGCATACACCGTTACTTAAAGTGTTCAGTACAAAAAGTAACACTGTACTTAAAGTGTACAGTGTTAATGCTAGTGCTAGCATTAACACTAGCGCATCCTTTTTTTAAAATAGAAACAGCATGGGTCTTACTCTAGTTTTTGGGTTGTTTATGTGATTTAAAAGATACTGTATAAACTATAATCAGTGAATTGGCAATATACCAGTTATTTTATTAGCTATTAGAGGCGCTAAATTAACAGGAGTTCTACTGATTTTATTTTTTTGTTTTTTCAAAGCCTTGAACACAACTTTTGGTGGGAAAGTTATATTTTTAATTTCAGAATCCTTTGAAACTTTTTGAGGTAGATCAAAAACTTTGCTGTTGTCATAAGTAAAAGCTTTATTAAAGCAAGTATTTAAAATTTTACATTTTTATAAGGATTGTCAATTAAAGACCATTATTATTTTTTATCAAACGAATAGTTTGCGAATCGCGATCATTTTTTTCGTTTTCTCACAAAGTTAAATAAGCTGGTATTATCATTATTTGTAAAAATTTTATGTTCGCGTTGTTAGTTAAATTCAACAATTTCAGATTTAAAAAGCTTGTTTAATCTATTATATTCTAAGTTATTATTATTTTTTATTATTATTGATTATTAATTATTATTATTATTAATTATTATTTTATTATTATTATTTTATTATTATTATTATTATTATTATTATTATTATTATTATTATGATTATTATTACGCCACAGTTTTTTTTTTAAGTTATGTTTTTTTAAAATGTTTGGGATAATTGTTTTTATTATTTTTGGTATATATTATTTAACTAATAAGTTAATGGTCTAAAATTTTGAACTAGTTAGTTAACTAGTAAGTTAATGGTCCAAATTTTGAACTAGTAAGTTAACTAGTAAGTTAATATGTCGAAAAATAATCTAGTAAGTTGCTAGTAAGTTAATGGTCCAAAATTATAAACTAGTAAGTTAAGTGCTCGTTTTTTATGTGTAGCATTTATAGCTAAAAATAAAATATATTTTTCAACTACAATTATCAGGCGGCCATGGGCCTCCCGATATTATCTTCAGATCATCGATGTTGTGGGTTGTGAGCTGTGTGGTTTTGTGCGCACTCTAAATTTGATCTAAACACTTAAAAAATCTGGTTTTTTTTTCGTTTTCTATCATATTATTGTTCCAAAACAGCTTGGAAGTCAACAATTGTATTTTACTTGCTAATTCCTGCTTTGCTTGGACTTTTTTTTAAGATTGGATTAAATCTTTATTAAAATAGCTAAGATATTTAACTGAAGACCTTATTTCTAAATTGTACTCCAGACGAGATGATGTTTTTTTGCCCGTACTCTATTCTAAAGAGCAACTCAACCTCTTTTTGCAAACAGCGAGAAAAAAATCTCAAGCGTTTCAAACGTCTGTTTGCGGGCTCGCATATAAGACACCCCAAATGTTGTACTCTATAGCGCCTGTCAACGCATTTCCGTATACCTAACTCCAAATTCATCTTATCGTTCCCTAGCAACAACCGATTATATTTTTTCAGAACTATCTTGGTAGCTTACAAAATTTTATTGTAAATAACTAGAAGTTATTTTATAGTATTATTCCAAACAATAATAAAAAACGCATAATAAAAAAATTACCTGTGATTTATACACTACTGCTGGAAAATAATGGCTGTCGTTCGCTCTGGGACATTACTGCTGTTGAAAGAACCTGCCATTTTCTGTACACTGCATTATATGTTAGTACATAATATTATTGCAAAAATCAGCTTTTCTTTTTTTATGAAGTGTACGCATGAATTTTCTAAACCGACTTTCCCCGGCGTCAAAAACACCTGAGCGGACAAAAATGTCTCCTGTCTCCATAAACTGTAGTGAGTGCGGAAAAACAATCGAAAAAGAGGCGGCGAAGTGTTGCCTTTGTTCTGCGTTCTTCCACACCACTTGTTTCGGCTTACCCCCATCTAGCATGGAAAACTTGGAAAGTTGGAGACCGTTGAAGCGCTTAAAATACAAAATACAGGAATTTGTATTTTTACAAAAAAAATCGTTAAATTCAGTCATTGTGAAAACTCCCGATATTTTTTCTCATATTGAACATATTTGTGTAGATTTGGTACTTAGTAGCACAGAAACTTATAGATTGCTCGCTGTGTATATTCCACCTGTAAATAATTGTAATTTAGAACTTAAAAGAAATTTGTGTTCTTTAATTGAATGGGTAAAGTGCAATAAACCAGTATTATTGATGGGCAATTTTAATTTTCCTTATATTTGTTGGCAAATACCTCAAAATTATGGTAGCAAATGCTCTCAAAAATTTTTGGATACATGTTTACAAACTAGACTTACCCAGATAGTGCAAGAGCCAATAAGAAATAAAAATTGTCTTGGTCTTGTTTTAGTATCATCGCCATTACTTGTTCCTTTTTTATCCGTGTCAGCACCTTTTGCTACAAAATGTGATCATGAATGTATTGATCTAGTTTTAAATGCGCCACCAACTTCATTGACAGCTGAGAAATATCCTAATTTTCGAAAAGCAAATTATCCAGCCATAAAAACTTTGTTGGCAAATGTTAATTGGATAAAAATCGCAAACTCTTGAAAAATATTGACGGTACAGATGACACACAAACATTTTGTAACAAAATTAGTGAAATTCTTAATTATTGCATTGATACATATGTTCCAAAATCTGTTAAACAAACTTCTAGAACGCGTTACCCCAAGTATATCAGAAAATTAGCTAAAACAAAATTAAGATTTTAATTACCTCCAAACAATTACCTCCAAATAAAGGTTTATTTTCAATAAATTTTTCTTACCATGAAGTGCTAAAAAAAATTAAAAATCTTCCGCCTTCTAGCGCCCGTTCACCGGACAGTTTTCCGGCTTTATTTGTTAAATCTATTGACAGTGAAATCGCTTTTCCTTTGAGTATGTTGTTTGAAATGAGCATGAAAACCGGAATTGTTCCAGATATTAGGTTAACTGCTATTGTATTACCTATTTTCAAAATAGGAGACACATCTTTAAAAAAATAACTATAGGCCAATTTTGCTAACATCAATAATTTGTAAATTAATGGAAAGAATAATAACAAATGAAATTTTAAACTACTTAAACACAAATAATTTAATCACTCCGGAGCAATACGGTTTTCTTGCTAAACGCTCTACTTGTACTCAATTGTTAGTTATGCTTAAAAAATGGGCCAAATCTGTAAATGATGGCAAGCGGATTGACTGTATCTATATAGATTTAGCTAAAGCTTTCAATTCCGTTTAACATCCTAAACTATTAACAAAATTGAAAGCTTATGGATTAGGTTATGAGTTATTAAACTGGATTTCCGCTTTTTTTTCAAACCGTAGTCAAAAAGTTAGTATTAGAAATAACATTTCAGACTCCATAAAAATTGAATCTGGTGTTCCACAAGGTTCAGTACTTGGTCCAGTCTTGTTTTTATTGCATATAAATAATGTTGTTACATATTCTAAAGTAGGATCTTGTGGTATAAAAATATTTGCGGACAATTGTAAATTGTATTTGGCGAGAAGTAATGAAAACATCGATGATTTAAGTGAATCACTAAAACAGTTTTTTAATTGAACAAAAACGTGGCAATTAAATATTGCATTTCACAAATGCAAGGTTTTTAGCGCAAGAAATTTAAAATTACCAGAACAAAACTTTTATTTCGATCAAACAAAAAGAAATCAAACAAATTTAATACAAGATCTTGGTGTTAACCTTACAAGCGACTTGAAATTCAATCGGCACTGCCGTGAAGGCTTACTATAGAGCTTCACTTATATTACGTTATTTTAACAATATAAATCCTAATATAATCTTATTTGTACTTATAAAGTATATGTAAGGTCTTTGTTAGAATCCTGTACACCAGTATTTAATCCATCCAAATCGGCGATATTATTTGTTTGGAAAAAGTACAGAAATTTTTCACTAGGCGTTTATGTCAAAAATGCCACATTCTCTACAAAAATTACAACCACCGTCTCGAAATCTTTAAAATTGAAACTTTAGAACAACGCAGCTTGAAAACTGATCTTTGTATGGTATTTAAAATTGTAAATAATCTAAAGACAAATTCTATCAGGGTGAAAATAGCAAGGTAGTAAAGTAACCACTCGTTCTTCGAAAAAATATCACGTGTGGAAACCTGACACAACCTAATAATAATTGGTTACTTTATCCCTGCCACCTTTTTTTTATTATTTTTATTCTCGTACCTTTATTTTTCTTTTCTTCCTGACGGCGAGCGGTGGCGCCCTTAATTTCAACCTGAATGATTTTAACTATAGTAGATTTACAATTTGAAAATTTTTTTAGTCTTGAATTAACTAATTATAATTTTCGAGGACACAATTTAAAACTTCGTTATTCTAAAAACTATAAATTAAATTGTAGAAAGTTTTGATTTTCACAAAAAGTAATAAAAAGCTAGAACTCATTGGAAAAAAATGTCGTAAATCAAAATCACTAAGGACTTCTAAAAAGTGTTTAAATAATATGGACTTAAGTAATTTTATGTTAACCAAGTACTAAGCTTTTATTTTTTTTTTTAAAGCTGAAGCGGGCCGGCCATGGATATTCCATATTACCGCCTACCACCCTATATCAGCACTGTTGTTGATGTAATTTAGGGAGTAACTAAGCGTGCGCTTTGTCTCACCTTTGCTCGCCTAATTGGTCATTTGTGTTGTATTTTTATATCACATGTTTTGATAAATAAACTTTTAGATTGATTGAGTGATTGATCAGTAAGTATGTAAGTAAGTGAGTAAGTGAGCAACTTCATAACGCTTTCTTTGATTTTAAATAACTCGGCCGAATCAACTCTACATAAGTTGAAATTTGAAATATAAATACAAATGACAACGGAAAATCGACTGATGATCACGATTTGGTTATCTAAAAAATTGTGCAGTCGATCATGACGTATGCAAATTTTATTTAAAACAATTATAAATCGCCAAACAAAATTTATATGACTTGAAATCGAAACATAGATACAACTGACAACGGAGAATCGATTGATAATCACGATTTTGTGATTTGACAAATTGTGCGGTTGATCATGACGTATATGCAAATTTTATTTAAAAGAATTATAACTTGGCCAAATAAAATTTATATGACTCTAAATTCAGAACATAGATATAACTAACAACGGAAATTTGATTAATAATGACGATTTTGTGATCTGACTAATTGTGCGGTCGATCATGACGTATATGCAAATTTTATTTAAACAAGTATAACTCGGCCAAATAAAATCTGATATGACTTGTAATCCGAAACATAGATACAACTGACAACGGAAAATCATCTGATAATCACGATTTTGTGATCTAACAAATTATGCGGTTGATCATGACTTATATGCAAATTTTATTTAAAACATTTATAACTTAGCTAAAGAAAATTTATATGAATTAAAATTCAGAACATAAATAGATAGAACTTGTAACGGAAAATCGATTAGTAGTGATGCTTTTTTGATTTGACATTTGTGCGGTTGAAGTAAATAAAATTTACAGTTAGCAAGCTTATACCGTGAAGCACAGCCAAAAACACAGGTCTTAAGTTTGCTGGTCTTTTAACAAACATATATACACCTGACAACGGAGAATCGATTGATAATCACGATTTTGGGATCTGACATATTGTGGGGTCAATCATGACGTATATGCTAATTTCAAAGATAATCTTAACGGCCGCCGGTTACAAGACAAGACTTGAACTAGTTATATTTTAAGTCCTTGCCGCAACGCACTTACAGACTCGTCTAAAATACTGAAAGCCTGCGTTATATTTTTAGCAAAATAAAAAATACATTTATTTATTTTTTAATAATACTACAGATTACAATAAAGTAAAAGTTACAACATTGCTATTTCATTGTAAATATTACACGTAGTTTAAAATCAATACAAAGAAGAAAAAATATAGTCATGTTAAAAAACACAAAATGAATTAGAATTAGAATTAGAATATTTATTGTTGTAAAGATCACGTTAAAGTAACATACTTATATGACAACATAAAAAAAAATAATCACAAACATTTTAAAAAAAAGATCAAGAAAACTTATATTCATAAAAATTTTAAAGCCAAATTAAGACAACAAAAACAAGAATATAAATCCAACGACAAGTTAGTATAATACGAATAAAGTGAAATAATAACATAAAATAAAATACACAAAAAAATTAATTTATAAAACATGACAGTTTATGCCGAAAAATGTCAAGGGCCTTTGAGGAAACTATATCATGAGGTAATCTGTTCCATAGTTTAATTACCCAGTTCGAAAAAAAGTATTTGGATAAATCTAAACGACAAAAACTGCTTAGGAGTTTAAACCCATTTGATCTATTATGTTAGTATCTTTTATTTTTGTTTGATTAAAATTGTTGTGATATTGCTTTACTAAAATAAACAATTTGATTTGATTTGATTAAGGCGATTATCAAACGCGCTATAACAGCTTACTTGAACATCCTGTGATTATAAGCTGAATAAGTTGAAACTAAAAATAAAATATTATTAACTTATAGATAGCCACTATCTCAATTAGTACAAACAAATGTGAACTCAATGCTTGCCAGTGATTTCAAAACAACACTTAAAATGCAGTGCAGAGTCAAACTTTTTGTCCTCGATTTTGATAATTTCTTGTGAAAACATTACCCCTGCCCCCAATAGCCCACGACAATTCTGTACATGAAAGATTGCTAAACAAGTATAACGTTTTTTATTATGTACTAAAAACGGCTACTTTCTACTTTAGTTTGATACCTTGATCGTTAAGATCGTCAATACAGCATTTGTCGAGATATTCGTTTTTTGTACAAAAAACCCTCGATTTTTTCGCTAAAAACACAAAGAGAGGGAAAGAAAAGTTGGGCAAACTTCACAAAATCATTGTCGTCGTTTGGTGTTTTTAACAAAATAGTTGCGGGTTTTTTGCATGGGAAACGCAATATTTTGCCAAACATTGCACCACTCTTAACGATCAAGGTATCAAATTAAAGTACAAAGTAGTCGCTTTCTTTGAGTGCATAATTTGTAACGTAAATCGGTATACCCATGGAACAATCTGTCACGTACAAAATTGTTGAAAAACGCCATTTTTGGGGGGTCATAACTCCTGAACCACTGGAGATATTTTGTTGAAAACATTTTTGTGGGTTATTGGGGGCAAGGGTAATATTTTCACAAAAATTATTTAAATCGAAGACAAAAAGTTTGACTCTGCACTGCACCCTTAAGCAAACATTAAAATCCACTCTGTTGCAAATTGGAATCCACTGAAAGTCAAGGGTGCAGTATGGATTAAAATGAATTGACGTAAAGCTCCTTGTCCCCAGCAGGTTTTAATTGGCGTTTCGCGCATTAGTCTTAAGCGTTCTTGGTGTTGCCCTCGTCCGTAAGATCACCAAGCCTATAAACATAAAGCAACAAGCATGTATATGCAACAAAACATGCACAACATTTAAAAACATTAACAAAAAGCATAAAAACAGAGGTTTTTGCCATTTTATACGGTAACTTTGACAGGTAATGAGGAGCATTTATGACCCCATAATCCATTGTAATTACCAGACCTGACACACCTGCAATTTTACCACTGAGTGTACTGAGTGTAATTTTTGGATTATATTATAAAATACAAGTTGAATCCAACATTTTTGGTGTTTTTAATTATTAAAATGATTAAGTTGGGTTTATTTTAAATTTGTGTTTATATTATTAAAAGTTAATTACTATTTTGTGTTGTATTATTGTTGATTTATTAATGTTTTTTTTTAATTTTAAAATTTTTTAAAATATTAGATTACTATTTTAAGTATATTTAATGTTATGTTTTGCTTAAAAATTAATTATGCTTTTGACAAAAAATTACTATAATTAGAACATAAAAAATAATAATGATAGACCTTATCACTAAACATACTAGATTAGTATTTGGAGTTTATGTTTTTAAGTTTATTTTTGTTTAAAAAATTTTATTATAAATAGTTTTGATTAAAATTGTTACAAATAAAATTGTGAAATTAGAAGCAATATAATTAAACACTAAACATCCTGGATTGCTCCAGGTGTAGCATTAAGCTACCATAATAAGGCATCCTGAAAAACTCCAGGGGAAGCTTTATTAAAAAAAGAAAATTTTTTAGAACCAAAAATTTTTTATATAGATTTTTACTTAACACTAAACATCCTGGATTGCTCCAGGTGTAGCATTAAGCCACCAAAATAAAATTTTTTTTACAAAAATTTTACTAAACACTGAACATTCTGGATTTCTCCAGGTGTAGCAGTAAGCCACCATAATAAGGCATATGACGTGATCTCGAATATTATATGACATTGAGGGTCCTTAAAATCCTGACGTTATAGTAAAACGTTTTTTTAAAAAACTCAGTTTAAGTAAAATAATGGATGCAAAAATCTATCATTATCAAGAATGAATCGTTATTATTTTTCAGTGGATCTTATTTTATTCAAACCTAAATTTATGGGGTCTTCAGCGACAAATGACGATACACAGTCATTAAGCTCCAGAAAACAAGTTGCAGGAAAAGCTTCTCAAAATAAACTTTTACCAAAGTCATACTTCGATCATCAATACATAACAGTAGTACCTCCACTATCAACAAAAGGCAATAAACCACAGTTTTTACAAAATTAAACAATATTAGTAATTTTAATATTATTTTTGTGTATTTCTACTAATATGATTTTTGTACAGTTACTAGATAAATATTATTTTTTAACTGGGTTGTTGCATAAAAATAAAATAAAAAAATTCGCTGACTATAGATAAAGTCTAGCAAGGTGAAATTAACTGGGTGGTAAAGTAACCACTCGTTTTTTGAGAAAATATCACGTGGAGAGACACCTGACGCAACTTAATCATAATTGGATACATCATCTCTGAAAACTGTTTTTTTATTATTTTTATTCTCAAGCGTTCATTCTTTATTTCTTCCTGACAGCGAGCGGTTACGCCCTGAATTTCAACCTGATGGATTTTAACTTTAAATTGTCTGCTTAAATTTTGAAGAAAACTGTTGCAATTATGTTTTATTGGGTGATTTCAAACTTTTTTGCAGCTTAAAAACGTAAATTTACGGCTGTAGGAGAAAACCAATCATAAGAATGAAAATCACGTGTTCTACAAAATCACGTGTAATTTTTCCAACAAAATTTTGATTAAAAATTTGGTGGACAACCAAACATTCTGTTAGGTTGTTTATTCTTGCTTAAACAAAAAAAAATTTAGAATTTAAAAATGTGAGCATAATCTGAAACTCATTTATCGGTCAACTAAAGTGCCTGGTAGCAAGTTAGTGACGTGCTATGTAAGCTCGTGCTATTATGCAAAATTGTTTTTTCAAAGTTTTTCTCGGAAGATTTTTTATTTAAAGGTATAAAAGACATTTTATTATGGTTTAATGTTAACAGAAATTATTTTACTAAATTGTAAAGCATCTGACGTTGCAAACATAAAAATTGAAAATTTTTTAAGAATACATACAGTAATAAACTAGTAGTTAAACAGTAACAAAATTTGGTTTGACTTTATTTTTACAAATTTTAGTTAAGAAGATTCTTTGTTTTTCATTCGAATTTCGGCCGCTTTGTTTAAATGCACGTTCGGTGACTTCTTGAATTGCCTATTTTGTTGAGGTGCTAAAAAATTGTTAACTTGTTTTAGTTAATGATAAATTATTCAAAGGGTACTTGTTTTTTATGTAGGAATTTTATGTAACAGAATTTTTAAGGAAGCCGTAAATGGGCACCGCCGCAACTTTTTAAGAATTAAAGCAGCAGCAAAATGGAAACATGCAATTCTAAATAGACTAGTTCGGAATAAGGGTTTTTTAGTGTTAGGAAGAGGGTACATAACTACTAGCGCCAATCATATGTAGAGGGAAAATTAAGAAACAGCGAGCGACTAGTACATTTTACGGTTTAAAATATTTCAAATATTTACTGGTTTAAAATCTCTACCCCTTCTCTTCAAAATTTCTTAAATACCTTTTAAATATTGCAAAAGCTAAAGCAGTTTTTGGGGATTTTTAGTTTTTTGCCGCTTCGTAGGTACGGCGCTGCTGGCGCGCTTGTTTTCCAGTTTTTTAATGTTTCAATTACAGAAAATGCTTAATTTAAAAGTTTGGAATGGACTTTTTAAAATTAATTTTTAAGTTTTGAATAGTTTTACAAGCAAAACATTAAAAAAACTATGTAGGTTTAAAATTAGTTTAAAAGCACAAATTTCATCTTTATTTTTACTAATTCGAAATCACTGTTCAGGATAATACTATTTTAGTGGTGATTTTAAACTATTGTGACGTTTAATTAAAAAACAAAAATTTATTTAGCACAAACTGATATATTACAGCACTTCAACGTAGTAAAACATATCATCGTGTAGCAATTTTTATGAAGTATAGGTTTAAACTTAAGAAACTAAGAAAGCTAAGATTTTTTCAAAATTTATTTTTTCTTTTTGTACCCTCTCTCGTACAGTAAAAGACGCTTATTCCGAACTAGTCTATAGAAAAATAAATTGATAATACATAAGTATAGGTAGTGGAAAAATCAAACAGATGATTTTAAGAATCTTTACGGCTCTAAACTTTCTTTCTCCAGTTCTATTTTTTAAATTAAAAATTTTATAACACAGAAAAACAACTCTGTATTTAGTAGAATATATTTTTAATGCTAATAAACGGAAATACTCGACTTAGGGTTTTGGAATAGGTTTGAAAAAAATAATCTTAAACAAATATTACAGTGTTAAATTAAACAACAAAAAATGTTAAAAATAAGATTAATAAACTGCAGTAAGCCTTCAAAATCAAACTTCACTCGATGATTTTTACTAAAAATTGCATTGCATCATTTTAGAAAAAAATTTACTGAGTGTAGGTTAAATAAAAAAATTTAAAATTTACTTCCAACTGGTTATTTTAAAACATTTATTTGTTAAATAAAACATAAAAACTATCACTTGTCAAGGCTCCAGGCTTAAACTAAATGGTCAAGTTTTGTACAAAAAACTAATGCGTAGCAAAATAAAATACGTTTAAAAGAATATATTTGAATATATTAGAATAAGTAAAATGATTTCGTGAATTATAAATGAATACTGGTGAAATTTAGCAGGAAGGAAACTTTAGGAACCTACACAAACTCAAGTTTAAAATATTGTCCACTGCCGACCAGAGCCCTCTGACTAATAAATTAAAAAATTGGTTTTTATTTTCGTCTGTAATCTAATGGGTCGAAATTGTAAACCAATAAATATTGAAATATTTAAAACCATGAAAGTACTAGTCGCTCGCTGTTTCTCAATTTTCCTTCTACATAATATGATTGGTGCTGGTTGTCATAGTACCTTCTTCATACTCTTCATACATTGTACCTTCTTCTACATACACTACCTTATTCAGAATTAGCCTATTTTATTAAAAGAGTTAGACCAAAAAGCTGTAAACTAAATAATTTCCTCTGGTATTTTTCCCACAAATATGCGAAATTAAACTTTAAAAAATATTTAATATTGCTATGGCTAACAGGGTCCCAATTAGATAAAGCCTTTATCCCAGGTAGTTAGATTAAATATATTTTGAGACTGTGCAGTAAAAATGATCGATTTTTTAATTGTGGTAACTGTTTGTGTTTATTTTGATTAAAATAAAACTTTAACTCAAGTACAGACTTAAATTGGCTGCAAGTGGATAAACATTTAAGGGGAAAAATTATTAAAAAATTTCTACTAATAGAAGAATTATTCCTTTTTGGCGGCACTGATCGATCCCAGCGCGGTTTTTCGGGCGGAGAACTGGGAGAATTTCCATCTCCAAGTCTAATAAAACAAGCTCTGTTCATTCTGGGTACTATGGACGGCGGTCGTGATAGTGACCTAAAATGTGGAAAACTAACATTTTTCTCGGCAACGGTGTTTTAAGTTTCAAATGTATCTTGTGTTAGCAATTGATAAAGAGATTGTCCGCAGTATAAAATTGTCTATGTTGATTTTTTTTTAAATTACCCTCCTTGTGACATTTTTCACACTATAAACTTTCTAATGATATCTCGTTTAGCCTAATACACCCTTCTTTGGTGAAAAAGCGTTGTCCAGCATAACCCGGTAAAAAAAGCCTCATTTGGAAAAAAGCTATTTTAGCTGTCTCTTACGTGCCTCCATCGGAAATTTTTCTACCTCCTACCTGTCTTTTACCTGCCTCCTACCTGCTTCTGAGGCAGTTTTAGCTGCCCCCTTTAGCTGTTTTAGTTTTAGCTCACTCTGAGGCAGGGCCACCTGCCTCCTACATGAATCCGAGGAAGTTTTACCTGCCTCCACCTTGCCTTCTACCTGCCTCCACCCTGCTTCTCGGCTACATCCGAGGCAGTTTTACCTGCCTCCTACCTGCCTCTAGTCCTCTGGAGGCAGGTTCAAAAGCCGTCCTTAAAAGATCTATGTTGATCTTTTTAGAAATTATGACAAAGGACAAACAACAGTCCAGAGACAAAAGTCAAAGGGACAAAATCAAAAGGACAAAATTTTAAACCTGTTTATACTTCGTCCATAATGACCAAATGGCAATTTTGGACAAGCCAAAATGTTTTTTGAATAAGCCAAAAGTGTTTTTTAACAGAAAAATAGAATTAAAATAATTTAATTTGCACTTTAGGCAGTTTTGGATACTTTTCTGACTTCTTTTGAACAACATTTATAGCGTTTATTCTGCGTCCAAAGGACAAACCTCTAAAATTGTTCAAATAAATCTCTGGATTGTCAAAAGGACACCTTTGGATTGGCGGAAACATAACTCTATGTAACTTGTCCAATAGTCCTTTGGACTTGTTTTTTAGACACTTTGGACAAAGTATGAATAGGTTTAAAAATTTTATTTGGACACTGGACAAAATATGAACCAGCCTTTAGAAACGGCCCTTTTTGAGGTAGTATTAATATTAAAATGTTTTTAACAATTAATTAATTTTGCAGTGACTATTGATGTCTTACTTTTGTTTTGGGCATATAGAACAAATAAGTAGTTTTTCTATTACCTTACTCGAGTAAATACGGACTTTTCTTGGTTTTTCAGTGCGCTTTGACTTTTTGTGGAAGTTCGCAAAATAACCGGGCTATTGGTAGCAGGTTTCAAAACTTTCTTAACAAAATTTGGTCCTTTTCTCTGTTCGCGGGATTTTCGTTCATCTCCCAGATTGGTTTTTGGGTTTTGCGTTTCGTTTTGAATTTTTTTAACAAAACCATAGTGTTTTGATTCAGTTATCTGAAAGAAAAAAAACATTTGTTAAGTTTATTATAATTCAAAAAAGTGATACAATTATGCTTTTAGATTAAATTATAAAGAGCTTTAAATTACTTTATTCTTGAAATTAACATATTGTGAATGAATCCCAATTGAAGAATAAATCTTTGCATAATTTTATATGCAGGATTATAATAATATGCAAAGATTATTATGCAAAGATTATAATAATATCCATTAATAATCTAAGATAAACGCTTTTTATTTATAACGCAAAACCGGTAAACAATATTGCGGTGTAAATAGAAAAACGCGTGAAAACGCGTAAATTGCATAAAGGTCTATTCATACTTATGACAAAACGTCCTTTGGACAAAGTCCAAAGGACAAAAGTCCTTTGGACTTTGTCCAAAGGATAAAGTCCAAAGGGAAAAGTCCTTTGGACTTTGTCCTTTGGACTTTGTCCAAAGGACAAAATCCAAAGAACAACGTATTCATACTTCTTGTCCTTTGGACTTTTCCTTTTGGATTTTTTCCTTTGGACTTTGTCCAAAGGACAAATTCTGATCTGTTCATACTTCGTCCAAAGGACAAAGTCCAAAGGACGTTTTGGCTTGTCCAAAGGACGTTTTGGTTTGTCCTTTGGACTTTGTCCAAAGGACGTTTTGTCATAAGTATGAATAGACCTTAAATGAAAAAATTATATAGCAAAAACCCTGTTTAGCAAAACAAACAAAAACAAATTATCTTTTATGAAAAAATTTTTTTTAGTTTTTACGAATTTCAAACACACGTACATGCATAGCATGGAAAGTGCTTGAATATGAATTTGCAATTTTTTATGCATTAATAAAAGATTAGCAAATTTTTCTGCTGCACAGTTTCTAATATAATTTATTGCGCGGCTTTAGGTTAAAAGAGTAAACAATCTAAAAACAGGATTATTGAAAAAACTAAAAACAAAATCGTTTACCTGTATTAATTAAAAAGAAAAATTTTAAGATCGTTATTGTTTCTTTGACCACCTTTTAGAAATAAAAATATGGCTACTGATTCGGATGAACATCTGATCAAGTCCTGAACGGTCCGGAACTTTATTACAAGCAAGAAAAAACGTACATGGACAGAATTAACCAGGCAAACAGCAGAGAAATAATGAAAAAAGGTAAAAAGTAAAAAAAGAGTAAAAAGTAAAAAATTTCCTAGCTCTACACGCGAACGAAATGCTCTTTAGCGGTGGCAATGCCACCCCAGTGTGAACCTAGCGGTGGCAATGCCACCGGTGGCATTCCCACCGGTGGCATTGCCACCTCAGTGTAAACCGGGCTTTAATCTGTTGTGTGTGCATATTTTAGATTTAATAAAGACCGGGAGCTGATGGTGTTGTGGCGCATTCGGATAGGGATAGAGCCCGTCCCGTCTGCCACTGTTAAAATTTTTGAGACCGAGAGATCAATTTCCACTGTGAACATATTTCCATTGCTGTCCTGAAGGATAGAAACTATTTGATTGAACTCTGCTACCAGCCCAATATATGAGCAAATTATATAATAAAAAAATTATTTACATTACATTACATAAATAAAAGAGAAATATAAAAAAACGATAATATTTAAAAATAAACGTACCTTTGGCTTTGAATTAATTTTTGATGAAGATCAATGTACGTGGAAGAAGCAAATTAAAGGTTAAAGTGCAGGAATGAAGCAAAGAAGCAAAACATAATAAATAACAAAACCAACAACACAATAATAATTAAATCAAAATCAATAAAAAAGGAAGAGACATGACAGTAACTAAAATATTTTAAATTAATAAAAAATGGTGTATCACAGCTGTTTTAGCCCTCACACAATTAATAACTATTAATAGGTGCGCAACAAAAGCAGTGAAACAAAGTTTAGTTAGTGAGTGACAGGTGTATGGAGTTTATGATAATTTACCTTTGACAGTATTAAGAGTTTCAGAACTCTGTTTTCAATAGCTACAACTACAAGATCGGCCAATATGTAATATTTTTATTATTTTTTTTGTTCAACACAAAAACAAGTAACACAACAATACAATTAAAGAATCAACATAAAGTTCAGCATTATTCTTTAGATAAACACTGAGCTGACCGGGCGATGACACTTGTAACAGGGTTTTAAACCTTTCTTTTTTAGAAAATGACCGTGTTTCTTACCTTAAATTGAATAAAAACTAATTAGATTGGACATAAGGACAATATACTATAAATATATATAAATATTTTATAGATGTATAAATGTCCTTTTTTCCACTGCCACATTTTTATTTAATATTAATATTTATTTTAGATTTATCATAATTCTTTCAATGAATCAAAACAAAATAAATTTTTTGTAAATGTTAAACCGCATTTGTTTCCTACTTTTTGCTGCTCATTCGAATTTTCTTCGTCGGGATATTTTAAATATTAAACCGCATTTGTTTCCTACTTTTTGCTGCTCATTCGAATTTTCTTCGTTGGGATATTTTAAAATATATAATGTGTGAAACAACTACTAATGAAATGATCATAAAAAATAGAGAATTTAATGTTTATCGAAGGGATCGACAGCAGCGACGAGGAGGTGGAGTAGTCCTATTAATTAAAAATATTTTTAGAGTAGTTGAAGTTGAAATGGAGGAAAAGTACAATGCAATAGAACTAGTAGCCGTTGACATTATTCTACAAAAGTCATCTAAACTGAGATTCATTGGTATTTACAGAGAACCTAGTACTAGCAAAGAAAAAGACAATCTAATATTTGAGCTAATCAGGAACTTGACAGAAAACTTTGTAGGAACCATTGTCTTTACTGGAGATTTCAATCTGCCAGGGGTAGATTGGTCTTCAAATAAAATAACTTCAAACACGCAAAATGAAAATAATTGGTTTGAGTTTCTTATTGAGCTAGGTATGTATCAGCTTGTTTCACAACCAACTCGTGGAAATAATTATCTGGATCTTTTGTTTACAAACGATAGAGAAATTTTCAATAATGTCACTGTTGCGCCCAGCTTTTCACAATCAGACCATGACACTATTTTATCTGAAATTAATCTTAAATTATTTGACAGTCCTAAAAATAAGATTCAAAACTACATACCTGATTTTTTAAAAGCAGATTATGATATGCTAAGTTTATACTTATCTACAATCAACTGGAAAATATTATTAGAGGAATGTGGCACAGTAGAAAATGCTTGGCAGAGATTCAAGGATATTTTGTTGTTAGGTATCAATAGACATGTCCCTGGAAAAAAAATATTTACAAACAAAAAAAAAATTGTACAATATCCAATACATATAAGAAAACTACAAAATCAAAAGAAAAAACTTTGGCGTAAGCGTAATATTGATGAAAAATCAAGATCAGAGTACAAAAAAATTTGCAAAGTATACAAAAATAAAGTTAGAGATTTTAACACTAATAAAGAAACATAATAAATAACAAAACCAACAACACAATAATAATTAAATCAAAATCAATAAAAAAGGAAGAGACATGACAGTAACTAAAATATTTTAAATTAATTAAAAATCATGTTTCAAGATTTTTCAAGATTCAAGATTTTATTTTCTAGTAATACATTAAGAAAAACACAAACACAAATGTGATTGCAACCCAGTTGAGTTACAAAAACAAGAAAAAAAACACAAAAAGTTGCAAGAAGACCTGGCTGATTTTGACTTACTAGAAAAAAATGACTAAAGGCTTTAGAAAATAAAGCTCTTTATTTAGTCATTATAATTTCCATGAGTTAATTCATCAAAGATTTTTTAAATTGGTATAGAGTTTTGGAACTAACTTGATCTTCATTTAGATAATTCCATTTACTTATAACTCTACTAAAATAACTGTATTTTCTACAATTGACTCTTGAGTGCTGTTTTTTGAGTTTTTTTGAATGTCCTCTGGTTGAATTTGGGTTAAGAACAAAATATTTCTCAGGGTTTAAATTTACCAGTTGATTTAAGATTTTATATGTTTCAAACATATCCGTCTTTTCTCTTCTTTTCTCTAAAGTTTCCAGATTAAGTGTACTTAGTCTATTTATGTATCCAGTATCTTTTAAGTTACAAGATTTAAAAACTCGTTTGGTAAAATAGCGTTGGACTTTTTCTATAATATATTTATCTTTAGTCATATATGGGTTCCAAACAACACTTGCGTACTCAACAG
>JASAMX010019484.1:0-16904 GCA_030248175.1 Microlaimidae sp. YZB2_3 | reverse complement strand
AAAGAAAAAATCAAGAACCACTAGGCACAATTTCAATTCAAACTGAACATGTTTCATTAGTTTGTTAACCTACTACAGAATCTTATCTTAGATCGTTTACAATGAACGTTGCATCACAAAAACGTTGCTCACATTCTGGATTTCATGTTAAGAACAAATGTCGTGATGTACACACAAAGACACTTTGCTTCCAGAGTTAAAAGATGCCAATAATTACCCTGGTTATACAAGATTTAGATAAACCAGTGGATGTATTGCCTGTGGATGTTTTTTCTGCACTGCCGCTTGATTATTCTATCAAATTTATGAAGTACCAAAAACAAAAACTGTTTATGAAATATTCTAGTAATATGTTACAATAGAAATTAATAGGCAAGATAAACCAACCCAGATTTTAATCATTATTCTGCATCCAGGAATAACAAAACATTGAAAACAATTACAACTAACAAATGTATTCATATCAAAAGCTGAATTTCCAGTATTAAGAAACTATTTTTTAACTAATGGAGTCCAAACAGCTTTTATTGAAGCCACATCTTCTAAACAATTATACAGTGTAAAGATCACGACCATACAAGAACTCCCACAGGAAGGTTCAATCTTCCGGTCATTGACCTACCTTTTTTCTATGGCGATCCTTCAAATTTCAAGGAGTTTATAGACATATTCACCTCTGCTGTTCATGAATTTACTTGTGCAAATGTTCAAAAATTCACTTATTTGAAAAAATATCTACATGGCGCAGCGACAAAAAACGAATTTGTGAGGAAGTGACCCATGTGCCTAATATGTTTTTGATTTTTTTGGCACTGGCTTTAAGAATAATAATAAACAATTAAATTGGAAAAATATTGATGGGAATTCAACTCAATAATATTTGTTTGTTTAAATTTTTGCTGCCGAGAGACTTTCAAATCAATGAACAATGTTAACTTGTAAAAATGCTAAAAATAAAAAAATATTCTATGATAAAATGAACAATGTCATAAAAAATGAAATGCTAAAAATAAATGCTATAATCGATGATAAAATGATAATGAATGAAAAACATAACTGATCAAGATTCTGGTAACTGAATTTCATTTGTTTACTGCGCATTTTTTTGTGATATAAAATTGTAACCATGTCTGGATCAATACCGACTTTTTTGAGCGCAGCAAAAAAATGACTTATAGACGCTATATCGGGTGTTATAGACAGTGTACAACTGACACCTAATCTGTCAAACAAAGAAACTGAACAAGGGTTGTTGACATTAAAACAACAAATATCAAATGATATAAATAAAATTGATACTAAAATAAAACAAATTGAGTGTAAATTAGCCGAGTGGCAAAGCTATATTATGAGTTCCACTCTTTCTAAAGAAAAAGTGTTAGTAGAAGAAAAATTTTTTGAAAATGTGTGTGAGGGACCAACAGGTTTAAGCGCTGTTTTGTTTGAAGCACAAGATAAAGTGATTGATTTGAAAACAATTCAAATCGAAATTGACCATCAATTAAGTATTGTGCAAAGGAACCTCGCAAAAAAGGAGGACCGAACCGACAATAAAGCTCTTTGTTGAAAGTTCAATTTTTCAAAGTTCGGCGATCCTTCAAATTTTAAGGAGTTTATAGACATGTTCCCCTTTGCTGTTCATGAATCTACTTGTGTGAATGTTCAAAAATTCACTTATTTGAAAAAAAATATTTACAGAGGTTTTACAGTCTTAAATTTAAAATTTTCTCCCTGGGGGGGTATTCAGCCCCTCTTAAATCTTCCTGAAAGTACCCATTTTTCTTCTTCTGCCCTTTGACCTCATTTGAGGTATCTATCCACCTATAGCCTCTATTTCTTTGGACTACGGTTATTCCCTTCTGTGCTTAATACATACAACCCTCCCAGAATCTTGCTACGCGTAAGTACTCTCTAAACCGAGTTTATGGTTTGAAGACAGCAAAATATTTTGTCATTTTACAAACCACAAGCAGTTTTATGGTTTGTAACACAATTTTCTAAAGTTAAAATCAAAAAATCACAAATCTACTTTGTATTTAAAAAAACTATATTTTGCTTTATGGTTTTTCACAAAATAATTGAAAAACTTAATTTGAAT
Organism: Microlaimidae sp. YZB2_3; assembly: GCA_030248175.1. Lineage (NCBI taxonomy): Eukaryota > Metazoa > Nematoda > Chromadorea > Desmodorida > Microlaimidae > Microlaimidae sp. YZB2_3. The sequence continues at coordinate 14,806 of JASAMX010019484.1, read as the reverse complement.
CAGTAAAAGCAACAAAATATCATAAGCATTTACTTTTGCATGTATAAACTTCATAAGAACAAAAATAATTATGGTCTGCAGTTTGAAATTGCGGTTTTTAACAAAAGTTAACACATGTTTTGAAAACTTTTAGGCTTTAACTGAATTTTTTGCGATTATATTTAAATAAATTAGTTTATTGTTTTTGTTATTTGGAATAGTTTTTAAGCCATTAAAAAATTTAACCTGTTTACCACGAAAACAATAAAGTAGTTCCTGAAGGACAAACAAAAATATTTTTTATAAACAATAAATTCATTTCAAGGCGCGAAAAAATATAAAGAAACAGCCATTTTGCGTAATTTCCCGTTACCAGACAGGGTGCACGAATTTTTTGCCACCGATTCAACAAGACAAGAAGCGTCAAGAAGAAAAAAAATTCTTAGAAAATAAATGTAATAATCAAAGGTAATCACATTTTTTTATTTATTTTTTAACCAACGCAAGTGGATTCAATTTGTTTATATATTTATTGTTCTTGTTAACTTTTACCTCGCTTTAAAAAGTTAGCTGTTACTCAAAACAAATTAAATTTTTTTAAACAAAATATTTTAATAATTTTTCGAATCAATTTTAAACATCTGCGTTTCTCATTGTTTTCTTAGGGGTTTCTTAAGGCCAATTTTTAAAAATTTTCGGGCGCTTTGCTCCACTGTATTTTTATATAACCTGACAGAAGGTCTCGAGATCGAGTTCCAAAAAACACGCATGCCTATTATATTATTTTTTAATTATTATGGTTTTTTAGCAATGTTCCCTGGAGCTCCGACCTCCGAAGTGGAGCTCCGCTTTTCGGAGTTCCGGAGCGAATTCTAGAGTTCCGGGGCTTCGCCCTATTTTACCACGAATTTTGGGAATAATTAAACACTAATCCTTTGGATTATTTTGTCAAAAATTTTTTGTAAAATGTAATTTTTTAAAAACATTAAAACAAAAAAATAGTACGAAAAATCCAGATACAACAACTCAAAACCTATGAGCGGAGCTCCGAAGTTCCCTTCGCTTTAAATGGCCAGAGCTCCGGAGCGTGATATTGGACAGTAGGGGCATTACTAGTATTCTTATTTATAGTATTTGGTTGCGAAGTTAGTGCCGAGTAATATTGGCCTTACTGCTTTATGCGAAATAAAAAAACTTTACGCGATAAATAATTTCTATATTGTTTTAAATTAATACCAACCATATCAGTTTATTAAATTTTTTTCCAATGATTTAGATTTAATTTAATAAAGTTTTAGTATAGTGCTTTAAAAAATTAACATTATATCATTAAAGCTCACGCACGTATATTAATTAATTTTTAGAATAAAACTCAATATTATGAAAATGGCAGAAATCGATCAAAAATCATCTGAACGAAAAGTATTTATCGCTGTTCTTGTTAATTAAAGAAACGCAAAATCAGGAACAAAAACTGTTTATAGCGCTTATCAAACTTTGTTAATGAAATGTTCGTGGATGCTTTTTATGGAGTTTTTTTGGAACCTTGAGGTAGTTTTCCAAAATTTAATTTTAATTTTGGTTCTATTCCGTCTTTTAAAACCGTTTGTTTAGTAAAAAAAAAGAAGCGATTGTTTTATTAGTTTAAAGATGTGTTTTTAGTCATTGATGGTCCAACCATACAGACTGAGGCAAAATATAATTATCACGTAAATTTGGACTCCTGCTCTTGAACTAAAGCGCGAATTTATTTCCAAAGTCAAAAAAAGGCAACAAAAATAATTCAAAGAATCTACTTATTGTGAAAAATTTTTATATCGTCAAATTAACTAAAACTAAGTGGATAAAGCCGCTCAACAAACATCAGACAAACTAACGAAAATTACAAAAATGTGCATGTCTTTTAAAGGTAATGCGCGGCAAAACTTCGACAGCGAAAAGTTTTTAATTTAATGAAGAATAACGACGGAAATTCAAATGTACAAAAAGTTCTCGAAGAGGCTTTTGCATGCAAAATAAAATGGGATAAAAACGGACCCAAAATACTTATAAATTTCACAATTTTTGAACACAAAACATAAAATAGTAATTATAATACTCCATGGAATAATGTCCCATAGAATAAACCCATTAATAACCAAATACAGAATTTATTAATAAAATGTAGATACCCAATCAAATTTACCAAAAATAATTTTTTTATATAAAATTAAACGTGTTTTTTTTTAAATTTTTAACGGTAAAATGTAGGAGTTAAATCGGGAGGAAAACTACACCTTTTATTATTGGATTCATAAATTATTATTCAGCGTACTATATATTCTATTCAGTATTTGTATTCTAGCAAAAGACGAAACAAAGTTTCGAAAAAAGCCTTATATTAAATGGAATAGTATAAAGCTACATAAGTCTAAAAACTAAATGCCAGAAAAGACTGAAACAAGTCTCTTTAAAACCTGTAAATTAATAACAGATTTTGTGAAATTTTTAGAAAAACAAAACCGAATAAAAACAATACGTGTAAAAGCTTTAGTTTGCGTTTTTTAACTAATAATAAAACTTAATTCACATAAATTTCTCTCAAAGTGAATTAAATTTTACATGAGTTAACCAGCTGTAAATACCATAGTATTAGTTAAGTTACACGTCGCCAAAACGATACAAAAAAAGTATAACGCAAGCGTCACAGTAACCATGAAAAATTTCTGTCAAAATAAGTTATCGCATTGCGCATTAAATTTTGTAATTTATCATTATTTTTGTATAAAACAAAACATACCGCCATATTAACAGCTTTTTAAAATCAAATATCAAGTTCTATGTCCGAAAAACATTGAAAAATTCAGATTTAATATAAGGCGACTTTTAATTTAACAAATACATTGACAGCTAATTTGTTTTATGCAATAAATAGAAACATTAAAGAAAAAGTCGCCTTATATTAAATCTGAATTTTTCAATGTTTTAAACATAAACTTGATATTTGATTTTAAATAGCATGTTAATATGGCGGTATGTTTTGCTTTATACAAAAATAATGATAAATTACAAAATTTAATGCGCAATGCGATAACTTATTTTGACAGAAATTTTCATGGTTACTGTTGACGCTTGGTTATACTTTTTTTGTATTGTTTTGGCGACGTGTAACTTAACTAATATATTTTTACATGCTGGTTAACTCATGTAAAAGTTAATCACTTTGAGAGAAATTTATGTGAATTAAGTTTTATTAATAGTTAAAAAACGCAAACTAAAGCTTTTTTACACGTATTGTTTTTATTCGGTTTTTTTTTTCTAAAAATTCACAAAATTATTTTAATTTACAGGTTTTAAAGAGACTTGTTTCAGTCTTTTCTGGCATTTAGTTTTTTAGACTTATGTAGCTTTATACTATCCATTAATATAAGGCTTTTTTTCGAAACTTTGTTTCGTCTTTTGTAAATTCCTTGTAATTTGAAATTAATGCATTATTAAATATATATAAAACATTAAAAAATTTACTATTTATAAAAACGTCATGCTTTCTTTATGATATGAATACAATATTTCATATCCAAAACTTCAATTAATTTTAACAGTATACTATACAAAAATTAAGTTTCTGGGTAACTCGTAAAATTTATGAACCAAAGAACCATATAAAATAGTTGTTTTTCTTTTAAATTTTTTTTATAAACCTGATTAATCCTTTTTTGAAATTACTTTTTTGAGTTTTGTTTTTGCTTTATTTTTGATTGATGGTTTATTTTTAAACAAAAAACCACACCATTGTAAATGGTTTTTCCAGGTTCCTGCAATTTTACGAGGTTACCAGACTAGTCTTTTCTGCATTAAATTTTTGAAGTGATTGTACGCTTCATAGTTAATCCATATAAAAAAAAGTTTTTTCTGTTCGATTTGATAAATTTCCGTCTATGAAACATTGTACCCGAGGCTACACGACCAAGATTTATTTCATTTTATTTTTTTAAATATTTTTATTGTTGCCATATGGCTGCTAATTAGTGGTAAGAATATTTTTTCCTCTTCCGTTTTGAAAATTAATAATTTTTATAAAAAGGTAAGGAATCATAATTTAAACCAAAAAAATAACCACAAGAGAATGTGTATTACTGAATGAAGTTACTTAATATGTAATTCAGTAAGGAAAAAAATTGTACACAAGTACCCCAGTACCTAATGGTAACGAAAAAAACTGGTCGTTTTCACATGAACAGAGGTTAACTACGGGCAATAGAGCATATACGAGAATAAAATTCAGGTGAGGGGGCAATTTAGGATTACGTGCAAAAAATCAGCTCCAAATATTCACCACAGAAAAAAAATTTTGGGGGACCCCAAAAAAAAAAAAAAAAAAAAAAAAAAGTTAAGCAAATTAATGTTTTTTGTATTTAATTGAGGTATGTTTAGCAAAAGTTTTTAGGTTTTTAATATCAGAAAAATATGGGTAATATTTTAGTTATGTAAAATGTTTAGATTTTTAATTAGCTAAAAAACTATTAAAGGTTTTGTTGATTTCGATGACGCCATCAACAACGGTTAACCGCGCAGTGACTTAACCCATTTAATATAAGGGAAAGAGCGCTCCGCGCTCTTCCCTGATTATAATTACCCTTTCATATTTTTTTGTTCAAACATTGTTTTTCGTTAGAAACTTTCGGGTATTTTTATTGTCCGGTTTTATTTGCCTCCTTTTTACCAATATCATTTTACAAAATTTTTTTTTGAGAGCTTTCTGTATATTTGGATTTCCGTCGTAAATTCTTCATAAATAGAGATATAAAAATAATTAACTTAGAGTTTAAAATATCAGAATGCCATAAAAAGTTTTTTGTTTTCTATAATTTAATAAAACAATTCCCCTAAAAAAATCCAACACTTTAAAAATTAATATGTTACAATGTTAATTTTAGTCTTGGTACGAAAGCACTTTTCCAGCACTACCTTAAAATATTAAAATGTAACAAAAATTCGTAATAAGTTTGTGTTCAAAAATCACTGTCATTGTAAAAACGTATTGCAATTAAATTTTGGCTCTCAAAATCACTCATAACGTACGTGCAATGACAACGTAATTTTTGGAAGATGGGACAAACACAATACAATGGCGATTTCATAATATTATATTTTATACATTTTTATTAATTGTTATGAGTTTTGTAATTTTATTAATTACCAGGAGTCATATTCACAAAGCGCGATTAACTTCTATTTAAGAAAAAAATACATTCGACTGCTTATTGGCTACGTGAAAAATGTTTACCAATCACAGTTGTAAAAAAACGACGAAGGCGGAGCTTACGGTGTTCTGTCTGATAGCCAATAATCAGTGGAATTAACTTGTTTCTGAATACTTGGCTAATCTCGCTTTATGACTGCGACTACAGGTAAATTAGAAAATTGAAAAAATTAAAAACATCAGTGTGTTGTTCATGAAAATAATATTTTGGGTTTTAGTTACTCAAATATTACACAAGTTGACTGCTTTTTAGAGCCAAATATTAATTGCAGAATGTTTGTTGATTTTTAAAAATAAATTTTTAGGTAAAACGGAAAAATGCGGTTTTTTTTGTCTAAGTTTTGGCTGTTGTGAGTTTTACAATTTTCTTTTATAGACTCCGGACTAAGATTAACTGTAACCTATTGTGATGAGGGGGAGCGGTCCATAAAATAAACACACAAAAACAAGCACTTCTTCACTGAAAAAATGTCTCCTAAATAGCACATTATTTTGATATTGCGGAATTTACCAAATTTAAAATTATGGCTTATTGGTTATACTTTTGTACAATAATTGCCTGTAATTAAGTTGTGTTATGTTAACTCTCCCGAAACATTTGTTTTTAAAATACAGTAAAGTAAATCTCTGTTGTTTTGTATTTAAAAATGTAGACTTTTGTGTGTTTTGTGGTAATTTATATATACGAAATTCTGTTATTCTGAAATTATGTAGATTTATTGCCATTGACGGTCTAAGCTTTATTGATTATAACCCTCTTCCCAAAATTCGGGTGGATTTCCGTCTTCTGTTGAAAGAAGTTTCAGTGAGAAATTCCACGACTTATTTATTAAAATCAGTATATAATAATCTATACAGTTGATAAAAATTTTATTTAACTCTTATTAAGAACAATTTTTCGAGAAATTTAAATCAAATTATTATTGCCAACACGTTTTTTTGTTTTTGTTTCTCATGATATAAAGTGTTTGTCGTTTTTATTGAAAAAGTTCGGCTACCCAACAGCTCAAACGTTTTATTTAAAGGTGCGGTGCGGAGTCAAACTTTTTGTCTTCGATTTTAATAAATTTTTTGCGAAAACCTTACCCCTGCCTCCAATAGCCCACAAAAATTTTTTTCAACAAAATATCTTCAGTGGTTCAGGAGTTATGACCTCTCCCCCCCCCAAAAAAAAATTGGTGCAGTATATTTGTCGAGATATTGCGTTTCCCGTACAAAAAACCCGCGATTGTTTCGTTAAAAACACCAAAGGACGCCAGTAATTTTGTGAAGTTTGCCCAACTTTCATTTCTTCACTTTGTGTTTTTGGCGAAAAAATTGAGGTTTTTTGTACGAGAAATATCTCGACAAATACTGCACCAATTTTAACGATCGATATATTAAATAAAGTAAAAAATAGCGGCTTTCTTTCAGTGCATAACTTGTCACTCAAATCGTTATACCCATTGAGCAATCTTTCACGTACAGAATTGTCGAACAACGCCATTTATACAACTCTCAAACGACGGGACATATTTTGTTAAAAAATTTTTTGTGGACTATTGGGGGCAGGGGTAAGGTTTTCACAGAAAATTATCAAAATCGAAGACAAAAAGTTTGACTCCGCACCGCACCTTTAAGTATAATGTCACTTTGTAAACAAGCAAAAATATTTTTTAGAAAATTAGGATAATTGATAACAAAAGATTATGTAATATTAAAACGACATAAAAAAGTTAAAAAGACGGAGGGAGAGCCACAGGTTAGCGGTTACTATTTTTAATGTTTTTTTATGAATATGTAATATTGCATGAAGGTTGCGTCGCTAAATAAATACAAAATTCTTGTTTCTTGTATTATTTCTTATCATATTTTTTATAAGAAAATCTAGAAAACTCATCAAATTTTGTTTTTATTTGGCAGCTGTATTTTTGTTACTGTTAGTCTTAAAAAAGAGTCGAAACTGAGGATGGGCTTCCTTTTTTAACAAGCATTTTTGGTCTTTCGATTAATTAGCCCGAAACCAAAATGCATAGTCCTCGTTTAGCATGTTCTAATATAATCTATTTATTAACTTATAGATAACAGTTAGCTTAAATATCACAATTATTATATTTTTAAAATCTGGCTCCAGACATAATATAATATTATGATAATTAAGTAGTAACATTTATAATATTTGATCTGGCACTTTAGCCCTTGCAGTTTTTTAAAAAAAAATTTTCAGTAGTTTTTGTTCCTGGTGTCTTACCTTAATTTTTTTAATGTATTATATTCACATGAAAAATATTTTATCAAACAAATCAAAGCATGAATGCTAACCATGTTTTTGCACTAGATTGGAGCTTTATCAATAATTGGAAGTTAATCAGTTTCTCGAGATTAATTAATTATATTCCTTTTTAATTTGGTAATTTTATATTTTAAACTTAATTTAATGTTTTTATAGTGTAATGCAGCTAAAAAATATTAATTTTTAAAAAAATTAGACGTAAAAAGAGCTACATTGATTCAAAAAACATTTAAATTGGTTCATTTTGTTCGAGATTCTGTTAATTCCGCCTAATTTGCACATCAATATATAATTTGCAGAAATTTGATGCGGAGTCGGAGTCAGAGTCGGTGGAATTTAGTGTTTGCCCGTTAGCCGTGTTTTTGGAAAGACTACAGTATATAAGATTGTGTATCAATTGTTACTTAGATCTTGTTTACACGAGCACATTAATTTAATTTACAGTTATGTTTTGGCTTATTTCTTTAGTGTTTTTATTTTGCTTATGTAGTGTTTTTGTTTTGTATATGTTAAACTTTGTCTTATACTCTTATACTAAGTTGTTGTTTAGTGTTTTTACGGTGATTCGTGCTGCTTTATCTCGTGGTTTGTCTGTTCTGCTAGTTTGCTTGTTTCTTTGTGGGTGAATTATATCTTGGTTATTTGGTGGCTGGTAAACATTTATGCGACAATAATTCCCGCGGAAAAAATTTTCGCAGCAGTATGTCCTTAGCAGTGTTTCTGTTGGAAGACTATTTGCGCGGGAAAAATTTTCGACGTATATAAAGTTAGCGCACGACAATCGTGCGCGCCACGAATTTATACGCACGAATTTTGAGCCTGTATTAGTGTTGTAAAAAATAATGATTTTAGATTACTTTAAGTAAAAGTAATTTGAAAAATTTTATTTTAAATAAAGTATGAGTAAAAGTAATTTGTGATTTTTTAATTTAAGTAACGTAAAAGTAAAAGTAACAGTCAAAATTTTATTTAAGTAAAAGTAAAAACAGGAAAGTAAGACCTTTTTTAAAGTAAAAGTTAGAGTAAAAGTATAATAAAGGTAATTTTGAAACAAAGAAAACACCGGTTTTTCGAGCTCCAGACCTCGTTCCAAAGTGTTTTGCTAATTTTATATATAAATTTTGATTTTAATAAGATTTTTGTCAAAATAAATGGTTTTAGCGTGCTAGCGGCTTAAAAAAATTTCTTCTTCCACTTATTTGACAACAAGCCCATAGACAATCTACTCATTAAAATTACTTAAATTTTACTTAAATTAATTTAAGTATTTGCAGGGGAAAATCCGAATAAGAGTAAAAGTAAAAGTAATTGATATTTTAAAAGTCGAGTAAGAGGCGTACTTTCAGGAAATTTAACGCTTTTTTTCTCACCAGTCTCATAAACTGCTTTTTTTTACAATTTATCATTTTTATTTAATCTTTTAATAATGTTATTATTCAAAATCAACTTTAAAAATGGCACAAGAAAGTTGGCATGTTTTTCTGGCATGTTTTTTGCAGGTTTTTGCATGTTTTCAGCATTTTTTTTTTGACATTTCCACACGTTTATGGGTTAACACTTGCATTTTGATTAAATAAAACACAGAAATGCAAATATATCAGCCTATTTACACATAAAACAATTTTTTTAGTTTATTTTGATTTTAATTGTGTTATTTTACAGCTTGTTTCTGGTATGTTTTTGCATGTTTTTGCAGGTTTTTGCATGTTATAAAAATTTTACACGTTTATAGGTCAACAATTGAATTTTAGTCACATGAAACACTTAAATGCAAATATAATAACCTATTTAAACACAAAATAATTTTATTTTTAGCTCATTTGATTTTAAATCTATCATTTCACAGCTTAATCCTAGCATGTTTTTGCATGTTTTCAAAGTTTTAGAATTTATTTAAATATTTGTATTAAAATACTATAAAACAATAAAAACATAAATATTGCAGCATATTTTTGCAGGAAACATATTATATAAATAATTTTTTTGTTTAGTTTAATTTACTAGTATTTAGTTTAATATACAATAACCATTTATAGCATGTTTTCAGCATATGTTTTATTCACCCGACTTTGGACGCTCGATTTGTATATGTCTGTATTTCAAACTTCTAACGGTAAATGTCGAGTGCCACCATAAGGTCTATTAAAAAACATCTCAAATATTTTAGTTTTTATACTTTTTCTTGGGTAACTATTTCGCGAAAAAAAATAAATAAATAAAAGCATAGACCTTATAAACGTTTCCTGTGTTCGATTTTACTTGAAAATTGAATTCTTGTGGAAAAAAAGAGTTTATAATAGATATGTTTCTAAAGCCGAAGCTCGGAGAGGAGCTCCCCTTTTCGGAGCTCCGCAGTCGCAGAGGCTGTGAAGTTCTGGAGCTCTGTGGTATTGAATTTTGTGAATAAGTAAAGAGTAATTTCATAGAATATTTTTTTCAAAATTTTTTGTAAAACTTATTAAATATTATAAAAACCTGAATGGAATAATTTAAAACATATTTTAAAACGCTTATTTAAAGGACGAAGCTCTGGAGCTCCAGAGGTTTCTCAGTTTTAAATGGCGGAAGCTCCAAAGTATGATATTGGTTCATAGGGACAATACTAGTTTGCTGGTACCGGCTGGCTTTAGTAATGATTATTATAATTTATTGGTTTTTAAGCATTGACTTTTTGTTCTATTAACTTATTTTTTGTGAAACACACATATTCTGAATTACTTATGGTTATGTTTACTAAATGTAATTTTTATGAATAAATTTTAAATTTAGTTACTTATAAAAAATAATAAAAACATTTTCAGGGAAAAAACAGAGAAAATATATTAAAATACTACACTTTTAACAAAATATTGTGCAAATAATTGACAACAAAACTAAGTGATCACCAACGAATCGATTTATACAATAGTCATATCAGTGATCGAGTATAAACTGTAAATTGGAATAATAACTGCACACTGATATAATTTTCGCATAAATCTTTTTAATGTATGTGAAAGTTTGCTTATTTATAAGTTTATTTTGAAATCTTGTAAATGGCTAAGTAAAGTCGTTTCCTCCTTTCCACTTTGTTTTAAATTTTTCAGAATTTAAAAGTACAGATACAAATCAACTTTTATTTAAAAATTTTATTTTAGTAATATATAAAATATACAAATATATTAGCATGTTGCATTTATTATAGAACCACACGCACATTATATTAACAAAACTCAAGTGACGTACTAATTTTGTTTTAGAGTAACTGACTTTAATTTGACCAGGGGCCTATTTCATAAAAGATTCTGTAATTGTAAATTAATAAACGCATTTCATTTCTTCTTATTTTATTAATTAAAAAAATACGTACGTAACTGTGGAATTTACGGAATTTACAGACATGTAATTTTTTAGATTCTAAACGCAATTTTATTAATATACTTTTTAATTAAAAATACAAAAGAAAAATATGCGTTTATTAATTTACAGCTATAAATTAATTACAAGCAATTTTTATGAAATAGGCCCCAAGCCTTAATTTCAGCCACCAGCTGTTATTTTTTTCATGCGCAAAAAATGAAAGAAACTGCGTGCGGCTAGATACATTGTACTGTCATCTATGATATACACCATACACAGTTCATTTCATAACTATGCGCATAACAAAAACAACAGCCAGTGGCCGAAATTAAGGTTTGCCGAATTAAAGTCATGTTACCGTACTGCAATGTTTAGAAGCAAATAAGTCAATAGAAGAGAACTATTTTAAGATCAAGCACACACACACACACACACACACACACACACACACACACACACACACACACACACACACACACACACACACACACACACACACACACACACACACACACACACACACACACACACACACACACACACACACACACACACACACACACACACACACACACACACACACACACACACACACACACACACACACACACACACACACACACACACACACACACACACACACACACACACACACACACACACACACACACACACACACACACACACACACACACACACACACACACACACACACACACACACACACACACACACACACACACACACACACACACACACACACACACACACACACACACACACACACACACACACACACACACACACACACACACACACACACACACACACACACACACACACACACACACACACACACACACACACACACACACACACACACACACACACACACACACACACACACACACACACACACACACACACACACACACACACACACACACACACACACACACACACACACACACACACACACACACACACACACACACACACACACACACACACACACACACACACACACACACACACACACACACACACACACACACACACACACACACACACACACACACACACACACACACACACATACACACACACACACACGCACGCACGCACGCATATTACATAGACACATATACTCTCTTAACCTTGTTTGCACTTTTTTCACTAAAAGATTTGCATATTTTACAAAAACGTGACTTTCTAATGGGACAAGAAACTTGTTTGTAAATTTTACAAACTGTTCTGGAAAAATTGAAAAAAATTGAATGCAGAGGGAATCGAACCTGAGACCTTTGCATGCAAGTTCCAGACTCTAACCACTGAGCCAAACCGACAACTGGAAAACATGAGAAAAAGAGGTTTTATAAACAAATGTGTTTTTCGTGAAAGTTTACAAACAACATTGTAATTTTTACTCACACTGATTTATTTGTACATGACTTTTCGCAAACAAAATTAAGAGAGTACATACACAAACATACACAGACAAAGAGCGAGATAGTTATATTACGTCACTATTTATTGAATTTAATTAAAAATCTGGCAAGAGTTTTCAAATAAGCCCGTTCGGCGGCGCCGAACACTCGTTTTATTGATTTTTATAAAAATGTCACAAATTGGGTGTCTAATTGTAAGGCGAGCTAAGACATGAAAACTTCCTTTTTTAACATGTCAACTTCCTTTTTTGACATGCCAACTTCCTGTTTTTTGAAAACATGCTGGAACAACAATACTTCATGGCTGGACTAATAGTGGTCCATGACTAACATTTATGCTAAATAAAAATCAAAAACTTGCTTTAAAATATTCTAATTTAAAATAATATAGAATTAAAATAAAATTATTTATTGTTAAAAATGTTAGATTTTTTATATTTTTGTTGTTGCATTAGTTTTTTTTTAACGAAATTCTAGTAAAAACATGTAAACTTTAAAAACATGCAAAACATGCAAAAACCTGCTGTAACATAATAAACCCAAATTAAACTAAAAGTAAAATTGTTTGATGCATAAATAAATAAAAATAGTTGTGTTTTTTATAAATATTGGGTTTATATGCCTTAAATTCAAGTATAAATCTTTAAATGGACATAACTTTGCTAAAACAAGCAAAAGCCTGCAAAAACATGCAAAAACATGCCAGAAAAACATGCCAACTTCCTGGAAAACATGCCAACTCTATTGAAAATGACTACCAGCGTCTGTATTTTTTTGTTGCGCAGCTAGACTTGCAGTGCGAAAATAATCGCAGTGCGAAAAAAAGCACCATAGAGTGCAAAAGAAGTCGCAGTCCCCACTGCGAAAAAACTAACACTGTGTTAAAAATCGCAGCGCGGGAAAACTGGCAGAAAGTAAACACATTATTTAAATGCTTCTAGCATTCTACAAAACATTTAAAAATTATAAAATTTTGGTTTACGATATTAAATAAAATCAAATCTTCCGGGTTTTTAGTTCGTACAATTGACTATTTGACTATGCTATTTTTCCTGTTTGAAAACACATTATCATGTTTTAAGTATTTATTTACAATAAGCGACTCTAAATCTACATAATAAACTATGTTTTTTTTAACTCAAAACACCAATAAAATAAACAGTTATTTATAGGTTTCTAAATACACTTTCAAACGTTGCAGATCTTTTGTCCATGGTTCAGTTTGACAAAAACAAAAAAATTCAACGCACGTTTGAACAAAATAAAAAAAACCGGCCATTATAATTCAAATTCTAATTCGATTATTTCTTTTAATATGAACTTTTTCCAATATTGTGCCTTAGTGTTTAACCAAGAGACACATAGTTGTTTGCCGGGCGCAGGAACGCTGGACGCCGGGCGTCTACGTTAAGGTTACGGTTACGTTGGTTTACGCCACGTTACGCGGCGTAAACCAACCAATATCGTAAACCAACATTTTTATAATTGTTAAATGTTTTGTGGAATGCTATAAGCTATTACATTAATGTTTTTACTTCTTAAATTGATGTAATATTTCTCGAGATATTAACGTTTTTCGACGGTCCGGCGGTGTGGGTTTTACCCCATTGATTTCCGTCCGTCCGCCCAGTCGGTGTGAGTTTTACCCCTAGCTGGAAATTTTTTCCGCGCAAATAGTCTTCCAACAGAAACACATGGGATGGGGATTCATTTTTAACCAAAATTGCGCTAAATCGTTAATTTAAGTTTTTTTAATTAAAGTTTTTTTTATTAAAGCCTTCTTCAAATTCTCTTTGCTTTTTTCTGAAATTTATAAACTTCTAAAATATTAAGTGAAAAAAATACAGCTAATTCCCCCTTACGTGTAATTTCTTACGACCATAAGTAAAAAAACTCTACTCGACCTTAGAGCCAGAATTGTTTTTAGTTTGTTTTAGTCCTTTCCGAGCAAAATGCTAATGACATCTCTCGCGATGACATTATTTTTCAAAACAGCATTTAGCCCTACGTGTGATTTCCTGCGAACTTAAGGAACGAAAAAAATTCTTCTTGAGTCAGAAAACACTCGACTCAAAAAAAAAAAAAAAAAACTATTTAGCTAGTAGGCCTTTCTAAACAAAGTGTCAGTAAAACTTTCGCAATTAAATTATTTTTCAAAAGCGGCATTTGTCAATGTTAATTTATTTATTCGTCAAAATAAAATAAATTGACCATTTAACAAAGTAAAGATTTTGTTGTAGTAAACAAATAAGTTAAGTTAACATAGACAATACTATTTAAGTAGTAAAAGCTATATCTAAGCCCTATAATTAAGCTAATTGGATATGTGACTTGTGAGTGTGAACGGTTTTGATGGAACCTCAGTCCAAACTTTCTTGGAAAATTTAGGAAAAATCTAAGGAAATATTTGAATCATTGTAAGAGCAGCGGATAGCACAAAGCTGAGAAGACAGGAACTTTTGGTAATTTAATTTTTTATTGGTAAATTGGCCATATCAAAATTAGTTCAATATATATATATATATA
>JASAMX010019483.1:0-10843 GCA_030248175.1 Microlaimidae sp. YZB2_3 | reverse complement strand
TATTTTTTTTTTCTTCGTTCAGTTACGTATTGTTCATTTTTTTAATCTTTTATTTAACATATGCATATACTTTGGGGAAAAATATATACGTATGCATATAAGATATAAGTTGTAAAACATGCATACGTATATTTTGGAAAAAAATTTTTTTTGTTTTTTTTGATAAAATATGCATACGTATGCATATTTTGCAACTTATATGAATACGTATGCATAAATTTTAGAAAAAAATGCATACGTATGCATAAAAGTTACAAAGAAATGCATACGTATGCATATACTTTGCGAAAAAATGCACACGTATGCATAAAAATATGCATACGTATGCATTTAGGTAGGATCCACACATATCCCGTATAATTTGTTCTTCATTCCTCATTCTTCTTTTCTTTATTAATTAATTTTCATGTATTCTTGGGTTTTTTTCTATTTTCAAGGATATTTTTATTTGTCTTAACCAGTTACAACAAGGAAAACAGATTGGCCAAAGTTAAATCAGTTATCCCAGGCCAGGACAATAAATTTTTGAAAAATAATACGACACGATTTTTTAATAAAAGTTTCCGGTTAACAATCAAATTTTTTCTTGTGTCACTTAAATCTTTTCGTAAATCACACAGCTTTGTTTGTTTGCTTAAATTATATTTTTCAGTTCTGTTTATAAAATACAGGATTTTTTATTTTGCCACATAAAACACTATTGTTTTTAAAGCTTAAATCTATGAAATGGATGAGAAAAATAAGTCAATGAAGAGCCAAAATATGATGGGTTTTTTTGGAAAAATCAACATGAACAAAAACATTATACTGGAGTCTGAACAACCCGTTTTAACAAAAGGACATTCGTATTGGTTACTTGAAAGTTTTTGTTATTGAACTGGCTTAGAATCATAGAATTACGGTTGGAAAAATTTCAAAATAAATAAAAAATTTTAAAATAAATTATCAAGTTACTAATGGGCAGCCGAATTTCATTATTTACGATATAGAACTAAGTGGAAACAAAAAAATATCGGAAAAATTATGTGTCAGGGTTGAGTCTGTACATACCGCACATTTTCTTGCTGGTTTAGTGTGTTCTTATAAAATTAATTAAAAACATAAAACAAAAAGAACTATGGTCTATGAAAAAATTAATTCTCAGAAAAATTTATTGTTTTGTTTATTGTATTTATCTTTGCTGTTTAAGGTAAAATACGTTTGATTAAAAATAAGAAAACACTATTAATCTGTTCTTCAGCTATATTCTTAGATGTGTTAATTTTACTTTTTTCTTTTTCACAATAATGCATATATAATTATTATTTATTATTATTATTTATTTATTTCGTCATAAGACAGGAACATACTGAAGCAAGTTTAATGCATATATAAATTTTATACTTATGCTACAATGTTACAAAGGTAATAAACATAAGTTTTGATAAATTATAAATTCGTCACAAGAGGTGCGATGTTATGTATTTTAAAATTTAAAACAATTGATAAAAAAATAACTAAAGAAAAACTAGACGTAACGAGGTTGGTCTATGTAGCAAACCTAGCTGACCTCGATTTGCTGTGTTGAATATACTATTTAATAACAAAACTATAAAAAATTGTGAGCAAAAACGGTTTAATATAAAAAATTAAAGATCTTATTTTAACAATAATTTATCAAATTACTCCATTAAAAACAAAAATGTCGATTTTTTTTAACAACTATGTAAAGATGTTTTTGTATATTTTGTAAAAAGGCGTGATTTAAAAATATTCAGCGAGTTCGTTTTTTAAGCGTATAATAACCGCACAATTTTAATTATTTTTTTAATATATACCATACGATTTTTCGAGAACAGCCATTGCAATAAAAAAATCAATAACAATGTCATGGTGTAACCAATTAAATATTTGCGCAGTAGCTAACCGTTCATCTTGCGTACTAAGGCCTGGTTAACATCCGAATGGCAGGTGATAAGTGACACAGAGCACACAGACTTAAAACCGCAGCAACAATGACAGTGTAATGATGTAAACTCGCGCGTTAGCTATTAGCTGCAAGCTCCCAGTCCGGTGTGAACCAGCCCTAAAGGTTTCCAGATTCAATTATTTGTTTGGTTGCGCCATTAGTGCTGAGTAACATCGGCCTTGCGTATCTTGCTTGATGCGAAATAAATAAACATTCTGCGAACCTGCAGAGTCAAAAGTGAATTCACAAGTAAAAATCCCATAGTGCCCAGAACAAACTATTTTTTGATATTTGGTCGATCGACCTAAAGTTTGGAAATTTCCCACCGTTGGTATTATGAATTACAGATATTAATTTTTAAATATATATGTAAGTTTAGTATGAAAAAAATAGTACGTTCAAAAGGATATACGTTCTATATCCACCCAAACAGACTAGTCCTTTAATAAAACTTATCCCTTTAAAATTTGATATTTGGGTTTTTTGGCAATAAAGATCCAGGATTTTCAAATTTCAGTTCGATAGATAAGTTATTAAAAAAGCATATAGAAGGTCGTTCCAGGCAATATGAAAGTTTGATTCGAGAATCAAGTGTTCTTTTAAACAAATAGTATAGGCAAGAATATATAAGAGAAGAATGTACCACTCAATACAAAAAATCGCACCCATCCGTGCATCGGTTTGCCATAAATAAACCCCCCCCCCGGGGGAGTTTATGTACCCCCCGGGGGAGTATATAAACCCCCCCCGGGGGAGTATATAAACCCCCCCGGGGGAGTATATAAACCCCCCGGGGGAGCATATAAACCCCCCGGGGGACTAGATAAACTTCCCCCTGGGGGAGTATATATAGACCCCCCCCGGGGGAGTTGTATGAGGCCCCCCCGCGGGAGTATATGACCCCCCCGGGGGAGCATGTCTGACGAGATCCCCGGGGGAGTGTATATGCTCCCCCAAAATTTAAAAAAAAAATTTTTTTTTTAAATTTTGGGGTTTAAGTGCAGTGCTTAATCAAGTTTAAGTGCAGTGCTATGACTCCTACACACTTCAACGTTGTCTTTTAACTATTTACAACTACAATTTAACACCCGACCACTAAATTCAACCCGTTTTTACCTACAGCAATAGTGTGCCGAAATTACACTATTTTATTGTATAACGATTGCTCACCAGAGACGCAACGTAGAACCACGGGGACTAAAAATTCGGAAAATAGACTAAATTTTATCAGGACAGTTTAATTTTTACAAAAATTTATTGAGTAATCATGAAATGCCCATGTTCTAAAAACGAGTAACAATTTTTTTAAATTATAAATCACACAATTTCACATGAAAATATCATAACATAACAAATAAAAAGCTCACGACAGTCATCTACATATAATTATCTCTCATTTGAGCTATCAAACGTCGTATTCCGTCCAGGATTACCAAAATATAGTCTAAAATCGAAATGCCCAATTGGGAAAAGTGCCGAAATTAAATGCACTACCCTACATAACTACATGTTACAGAAACTAAAGTTAAAATCCTTCAGGCTGAAATTAAGGGCGTAACCGCCTACCGTCAGGAAGAAATAAAGAATGAATGCGCGAGAATAAAAATAATAAAAAAAAGTTTTCAGAGATTATGTAACCAATTATTATTAAGCGGCGTCAGGTGTTTCTCTCCACGTGAAAATTTTCTCGAAGAACCAGTGATTACTTTACCACTTAGTTGTTTTCACCCTGATAGAATTCATCTTTAATACTGAAATTCCGCCTAACGTGGAAACTTTTGTTACTAAGAATAAGTGACACTTATAGAATGGAGCCAAATTATACTATTTAGAAAATTCTTTGTTTTTTTAAACACTTATAAAACATTTTCATTTTGTAGTACTGATAAATATAGCTGGCCGTAAAAGGCTTACTATATAAAATTTGTGTTTCAGTAAAACCTTTTTCATGGAGATAAAGTTTTGATGTATAAATAAAATCAGCTACTTAAAAAAAGTCTAAGCTCTAATCATGACTACATTTTGAGCAACACATATTTTTCATCCTTCCTGTGTAAATTTCTTTCTGTTTGATTCGTGGCGCTTGTGACTACCAAGTATTAATACGATCGTGATCTTTGCCGACGGTTCTGCCGACGGTTTTAAAAAATGCCGACGGTTTGATAGTAAAATTGCTATAAAAACATTAATACCTAAAACAAACTGTCGGCACTAAGAATATAGATAAAATATATCATTCTACGCAAAATCAAACTTAAATTTTGGATAATTATTTGCAAAATAGCATAAAATCTTATATTGAAAACCGTCGGGGAGTTGCCGACGGTTTTAGGATGTTGAATGAATTTAAAAAGTTTTTTAGAGAATCTTGATTTTAATATTAACTCTTAATTTCGGTTTTCAAGAACATAAAAACGTTAATTACACTTTAGATTATTGTGAAATAAACGAATAAATTAAAATTTAAAGTATCAAATTACGTTCGTTTTTTGGAATTTGCATATGCTATTTATTTTAATTTGCATATGCTTCGCCCCTCAAAATGTACGATTTGAAGTTTATTTAAACTTGAAATACATTTTAGTTACTCTATTTTTATTTTTAGGACTATTTTTGTTGTTTTTGTTGTTTTTATGAAAAAATTTTAGTCAAAAAAATTTTAACTTTTTTATTGTTCTTTGATAAATTAAAAAAATATTAAGTTTACAAAAAAATTGTTGACTGCATAATCTATAATGTCACTTATTTTTAATTATTCCCAACATTAGTACGTAGGGCGGAGCTCCGGATTTTCAGGGGTTGCTCCAAAGATCCAAAAAAGCCGAGGTTCCCTTTAAAGTTTTGGGGAACATCACCACTGTGTGTTCATATGCCTGCTGTCCTGCGTTTTTTTAAATATCATAAAGGGCGCTCAATTGTAGAAACAGACTTGTGACGGTTTTTAAATGTCTTCCCGCCCCCCACATTATTAGTGGCTGTAAGCTGTTACCCTCTTCCTGCTTGAAAATAAAAACCGTCGGCAACTCCCCGACGGTTTTCAATATAAGATTTTATGCTATTTTGCAAATAATTATTCAAAATTTAAGTTTGATTTTGCGTAGAATGATATATTTTATCTATATTCTTAGTGCCGACAGTTTGTTTTAGGTATTAATGTTTTTATAGCAATTTTACTATCAAACCGTCGGCATTTTTTAAAACCGTCGGCAGAACCGTCGGCAAAGATCACGATCGTAGTATTAATTGTCGTCGCTGGCCTCCGGTTTTTTCTTCTCCTGCGGCTCGCCCCCCCCCGGGGGACCCCCCCTCCCCCAAACGCGAGAGCGCTCCGGCCTAACCCCCGCCCAGCAAGGCTGACCCTCCTCCCCCCTCCCGACCAATTTAAAAGTATATTTTTTATTTACTGTCAAAACACCATTTTTTAGTTAAAAACAGTGTTTAAATACACTTTTTAGGCCTAAATAGACTGTTTTAGTATATAAAATTCAATATTAGACCGAAAAACACTTAAATTATTGATTTTAAAAACTTTGTTAAAAAATCGGACCCCCCTTCCCTAAATTTGAAATCTCGCACCCGGGGTCGACTCCCCTAAACAGCCAGGGGGGTCCGGGCCCCCTGGACACCCCTCCCTAAAAATTTTGGCCTTCCACTCGGGGGTGGACCCCCCTAACGGACCCGACCAAAAACATCTATGCTCGTAACTGTGACTCTTTTTATATCTTAACACAAAAATAATCTAAACAAAATTAGTCAGAGTCACGTTGATTTTATACTGATTGTGACTCTTTGTGTCATAGTTCCAACGAACGGTAAATTTTAAAAAAAAATTTTTGCTAAAAATTCTTTTTTTTTAAGTTGCTATTTGTTTTGGGAAAACAAATGTTTATTTCAATAATTACGGTGTTCAATCTTTTCGTCAGCGGGCTGGAGAAAAGTAACAAGTTGTAAAACTGCAACGGAGGCATGCTTAGAAACACCTAGAAGGAGACAAGTAAAGCTACCCCAAAAAACAACCTCAAATGTTTGTAGGAGGCAGAAAAAACCACTTTCAAGTCAGATAAAACTTCTTTGTGAGCAGCTTTAATTTTTCTAAAAGCAGGTAGAAGGTAGTGATATTTAAAAAGGCAGATATACTCAGGAAAAGGTCATCCAGTTAGAGTGATGGTTAGGAACCAAGATACGACTTTCGCCAGTATCATAAATTTCTCATAAATTTTTTTAGCGTTCGCTTATATTTTTTACCTGTTGTTGTTTCTATTTTAAATGTACGTATTTGCGTGTCACCTGTGAAAGATTAATTTTATGCCAGGATTCTTTTGTGCCGACCTCAGCGCTCGCTGCGCTTGGGCGCATAAAGGTAACCTAACGTAATGCTTGTGCCGGGACTCTTTTGTGCCAGGACTCTTTTGTGCCAGCTGCGATTTTTTTCAGGACTCTTTTGTGCCGGGGCTTTTTTGTGTCGGACCCGCTACACACCAGTATGAATATCTTCTGAAAAAAAGAGAAAATACATTTCGTTAGAAAAGGTGTTTAGACGTTTTCATTTTAAATTGTGGAACAGGTTACTTTGCTTTCGATTTAGATGATTTTAATAAAAATCTTACCTTGTCTGCGAAAATTTTTTGAAACTTTTTTATCTTGAATTGTTAAAGACCTTTCAAAAATGACCAAAACGGGGAATTTTAAGTAGATTATTTTTTGGTATTTGGTCGTTGCTCTCAGTTAGGCCAATTCTTTTATATCCATTAGCTGAGATAAAAATCAGTTTGTACTTACCTAATGTTTATGTTGACATACACTCGTAGGTAGGCAGCCTCCCGGATTTTTTGTTGGGGGAATGGATGGGGGGGAGGGGAGGGGTACACCCGAACCCCAAATTTAGTGGTGGGTGTCCCAATTTTTTTTGGGTTATACCCCAAATACTCCTTTGTCGTTTTCAGTATTGGGACTCCCCAAAATTTAAGGGAAGAGGGTGTCGGCAGTTTCGAGATTTTTTTGCGGGGGGTTTAACCCCCAACCCCCTTCTGCCCACTTATATTTATACTACTGGCTGGCTAACATCAAAATTTAAAGCACTAAGGTTAGTAATTAATATTTAACAAAGACAACTCAAAAAGAAGAAGGGAGAAACTAAAAAGGACTAACATAAACTTACATTTACAAAACAAATGTAATGTAATACATTTTATGTAATGTAATGTAATATTAATGGGGTTTTTCAGCTGTAATAGAAAAAAGTACTAAAGATTCTCCACAAACACAAAATACGTAAAAATTAATTAAATTTTTCACTGGTTACGTTTATAATTTACGTAAACATAAATACAAATTTAGTAAAAAAAAGTTTAAAATACTTCATTTTTTTCCTAAACCTAAGCAAAGCCTAACAAGATAAAAGTTATTATGATAAATACTTTTAAATTTAAAATGTTATTTAATTTTGTATATTTGTTTTTTAAAAATACCTATTTAAATAATGGGATTTTTAGGTTCCGGGAATCTGCAGGCCTCGTGGATATTGAAGATATGATGACCCGCTCTCAATATTATTATAAAATATAACAAAAATTTCCAAATTTATCAAAATCCAATGTAAAAAATGGTAAAAACTTTATAAAATACAGTAAATTAAAGTCTGTATCAGCGACCTCATAAAATGCATTTTGGGCTATGGTTAAATTATATCTCGCTGACGTCAAAAATTAGTATGCAGACATGAGCGGACCAATTAAAATTGTGCGGTTATGACTTTTTTTAAAAAAATAAGAACGCAATTTTTTTTCACCTTTCTACAAAATATACAAAAATTAACTAAACTTGAATGCCACCAGGAAGCGACATTACTTAAAGATTGAATGTTGTTGGATTAATGCCAGCAGTTAATTTTAAATTCATTTTTAAATACTTGGTAAAATAAAAAAATTAAAATATATTAATTTATATAGGAAAACGTCATTTATTGCGCAGAAAGATATTAAAAAACCATAAAAAATAACTTTCTGTCATAATAAATGTTTTTACCTATGTTTTTATATTCATATATTCATAATAAAATAAATATTAGAGATTTTGTATAAGATTTTGGCCCATCTTATGTAAATTATAAAATAAACTCCAGTTTGCTACATTTATGTTTTGTTTGTTTTTTGTTGGTTTTTTTTGGGTTTTGTTGTTTTTTTTTTTTTTTTTTTTTCGTCTGTCGCTCGTGGTAGTTTGATAGACTAAACCCGAAGGCTATCTGGAAGCGACAAATCTAACAAACCATCGTTTTTTTGCATAAAATTCATACACAGATATTAATTTGAAAAATGGTCGTTTTATTTTTGGTTTTCTTACAATGATAAGTTGATTTGCAATTTGCTTTTTTAATAATGTTAATTTTATTTTTTCATTTGCAACAATTATAACAATAATGCAATAAACAAGAATGAATTGCGAACATTTCTTAAAAATAAACAGGATTATAAATAATTAATATAATTTTAAATACAAATTAAATCAGCACTTAATTTTCATTTGTAAGAAGATTCCAATTCCAAATAATTATAAATGGACTGATTGGAAGTTCTCCAAAATAAGATTTTGCTTACTTGTGGACCGAAATTAAGGTAAATTTGCAGTTTCAAAGTATTATCAAAATTTTAATGACGTTTGGAACACGCTATATTATTTTAAAATAAAGTTTTCAAGGGGTTTTGCTAACACACGTTTGTTTTTTGATTTGTCGCTACCTCGTGGCATCTTGGTTTAGGTTCGCTACGTTTAAATAAAAAAACATAATCAAAACATTCAATGTCACTCCAGCTGTATTTTTCACCGATTTCAGGCCGCGTAATGACATTAATTCAAAATACAATGGGCATTTCCGTTATTGTTTTTGTTTTTATTTTTTTATAACTACTATTCTGCGCGGCGACGGTCGCGACCGCTCTGTCGCTTCTACAGTGCCGTTGAGTTTAAATGTAAAATGCCAAAATCCAAATGCAAATTTTTTAAGGGCTAAAGTATTTTAGCCCTAAAAAATTTGCATTTGACTTTAAAATTAAGAAATTTGATGAATGATTATTAAAACACGGGTTTTGATCTTTATTATTAAACCGCTTTTGTTAAAAAAATTAATAGTTTTGTGGTTAAATTCGATTCATATTATTGCAATTATCGAGGTCAGCTAGATTTTATTTGCCTATAGTATTCAGGGGAAGTCTAAAAATTTTATAATTAATAAACAATATTATACAATTTCAGACATTTTTTTAATTTTTTGTGTCTATAAATATAATAACTCTTTCTGTACTGGAGCTTACATTTTATACCTCTATCTATACCCACGGTTTCTTCTAAAAAATATCGATCGCCGCAGGAAGCTTATGTTTTTTGCTCGTTTTAGGGTTGGCCTTTTTTTGGATTAAAGGGCTATAAAATGACCATCGTTTGTAAAATTCTTTTATTTTTTGTTGTTTCATTCTTGATCACTGCCTGATGTTTATCTATTTTTTATGATTTTTTGGACTCTTTGTTTTCAAGGATAAAATACCTCTTGGTCTGAAATCCAGTGTTTCAGGTCAATTTGTTTGTAGTGGTTGTAAAAACACAAACTGTGGGTCTACTACCCACCACCTAAACACTAGATTAGCATTGGGTCCTGCGAAAAAGAAGCAGGTTATTGCTTTAGAACTTGACATACATATTTATTAGTTGGTTAATTTTATTATTTGGATTCGCGCCTGCGAATCTTGATATTATTAAAATACAAAATATTTAGATGTGTACAAATATCAAAAAACCCAATTTATGCATATAAATCATGTTTCACTTATTTCTTTGTCTGTATCTGTACGGAAATCTGAATTAATTAACTATGTGCAACCGACAGTTTTTTAATTGTTTTCATAATTGTACTTTAATGTGTAGTGTTGTCAATGTCAAACAGATTATATATGTATATCTATTCGGTTTTAAAAAGTAAAATGATTTTCAAACCATAATAATAAAACTCCAAACATAAATTCATTTAGTGCAAAATGTTTGATTTATATATGTTTCTTATGATGATAACAAAATCAATATTTTAACTATGGTTTGTTCCTGAAGAAGGTCCACTTTTTTTACCTACACATAGCATTATTATATTCAAGTTTATTTATCTGAAACCAGTTTTTTCTATTTATTTTTAAAATGCTCTACAAATAGAACAGGAATAAAAGAAATATTTTAGGAAAAAGCTTTAGAAATAGTATAGAGGTTTTAAACTTTTTAAAATTATTTTTTATTTTCTTTTTAGTTAAAAGTGTTTCAATTTTCGTGGTCGGTCATTTTTCCTAGTTGGCCATTTTTCCATCGGCCAAATGTCGTCGGCCATTTTTCTGGACACCAGGGGCGGGTGCACTAAACGCGTGCTAACTAGGTGCTATCTTAGCACGTTGTTTAAAACTCTTGTTAATGTTTTAATTTCTGGGTTTTTTCTTGAGAAAACTTATGGGACTCTTTGTTTAGATAGGATAGGCTATATAAATATTTAAAGAGTTTTAGGCATATTTGTTTGAAATAAAATTTAATAAAGCCTTAAACCGTAGTTAGGAGTTTTGCTAATCCCCTAACTAAAGGTTATTGCTTTAATAGTTTGCATATACAACAAATATGTATAAAATTAATAAAATATCAGTTTGTGCCATGTAAACAAAAAGTTCTGTTAGATTTTTCGAGAAAAAACTAAATTTACTATTTTTAACTAAAGTGTTTTATTACCTGATCTAGCGGCGTAACCAAAGTTCGTTTTACCATTTCTCCGTAAAACCGCACTGTGACTTCTGTATTATTACACAATTATTGTTTTTAAGAGGTAGTCAAGAGCATTTTATTAGCAGCAATACGTAACTGAACGAAGTAGATGAC
>JASAMX010019482.1:0-10901 GCA_030248175.1 Microlaimidae sp. YZB2_3 | reverse complement strand
AAAAAAAATTTGAAAAAAACTTAGCTTTCTTAGTTTCTTAAGTTTAAACCTATACTTCATAAAAATTGCTACACGATGATATGTTTCACTACGTTGAAGTGCTGTAATATACCAGTTTGTGCTAAAATTTTTGTTTTTTAATTAAACGTCACAATAATTTGTGCTTTTAAACTAATTTTAAACCTACATAGTTTTTTTAATGTTTTGCTTGTAAAACTATTCAAAACTTAAAAATTAATTTTAAAAAGTCCATTCCAAACTTTGTTCGTTTGTTTGTTTGTTTGTTTGTTTGTTTACTCATAACTCCGATCACCTAGTACAATAGATGTACAGTGTCGCGGTTTATATTATCTTGTACCATAATGGAACTCACCACCATTATTGGGCCAGTACAGCATAATATAACTATAAGTTAGCAGCGCTGCACGAAGCGGCAAAAAACTAAAAATCCCCAAAAACTGCTTTTGCTTTTGCAATATTTAAAAAGTATTTAAGAAATTTTGAAGAGAAGGGTTCGAGATTTCAAACCAATAAATATTTGAAATATTTTAAACTGTAAAATGTACTACTCTCTGTTTTTTTAGCGATACTGGAAAAAAGGTGACAAAAATTTTTTTGTTTGCGGTCTTATAAGTTTTGAACGCGCCGCGATCAATATGCGAATATCTCGCAATATGCAAATATAATTTGTTAGGGGTAAACTACGTGGGTCGGGGACCCCGAGAGGTTAAAGGGGGTCAATTTCACGATTTTTGCTAAAAATCTTTGTATGGGGGACACCAAATGCATATTTTGGCATCATGCTCAAAAACTGTTAGAGCCACAGGCCTGAGACCGGGGGTATTTATGCGGAAATTTAAGTCTGACATTTTGATGATAGTCTCAAAAAAATCTTGATGCCCTAAGGCACTGCAATGGCTGACTCCTAAAATTTTTTTTTTGACACAGCTCCTCTACATAGGCGAGTAATTTATCATTTTAAAGCTCTCGGCGTGCTGATTTTAAAAATATAAAAAAATTTGCTCTAAATGGTCGGGTAACCAAAATACAGACCCCTTTGTACCTCCAAAATTAGTAAGGGGTGATTTTTTTGTTTTTATTATTTATAAGCCGTGTTTATATTCGTTTGAAATCTCTATGCGTGCTGATTTCCAAAATATTAATTTTAGACTAAAAATTTTTATGGTTACCCGGTTACATACCCCCAAATACCCCCAATTTTGAAAAATGGTAATTTTGTCATTTTTTTCATTTTAAGTGACATGTTTATACTCACATGAAAGCTCTCGACGAACTGATTTCAAAAATATATGGTTTTTTAATTTCTTAAGTGGTTACCTATTTTTGCACCCATCAATGTACCCCCTAAAATTCTTAAGAGGTGATTTTATTGTAATACCATCATGTTTATACTCATATCAAAGCTTTAAACAGGTTTATCCCAAAAATATAAATTTCAACTCAATTCACACAATGGTTACCATTTTTACAACCCATAATGTACCCACAAAAATTTTTAGGGGGTCTTTTTTATATATTTATTATAATACCCTCATGTTTATACTCATGTCAAAGCTTTAGACACCCTAAAATTTTTGTGGGTACATTATGGGTTGTAAAATGGTAACCATTGGGTGAATCGAGTTGAAATATATATTTTTGGGATTCGTGTGTCTAAAGCTTTGATGTGAGTATAAAAATGAGGGTATTATAATAAATATATAAAAAAGACCCCCTAAAATTTTTGAGGGTACATTATGGGTTGTAAAAATGGTAACCATTGGGTGAATCGAGTTGAAATTTATATTTTTGGGATAAGCGTGTCTAAAGCTTTGATATGAGTATAAGCATGAGGGTATTATAATAAATATATAAAAAAGACCCCCTAAAATTTTTGGGGGTAGGGTAGTGCATTTAATTTCGGCACTTTTCCCAATTGGGCATTTTTGATTTTGGACTATATTTTTGGTAATCCTGGACAAAATACGACATTTGATAGCTCAAATGAGAGCTAATTATATGTAGATGACTGTCGTAAGCTTTTTATTTATTATATTATGATATTTTCATGTAAAATTATGTGATTTATAAAAAATAAATCTGTTACTCGTTTTTAGAACATGGGCATTTTATGATTACGCAATAAATTAGTTTAAATTAAACTGTCCTGGTAAAATTTAGTCTATTTTCCGAATTTTTAGTCCCCGTGGTTCTACGTTGCGTCTGTGGTGAGCAATCGTTATAAAATAAAATAGTGTAATTTCGGCACTCATATGCTGTAGGTAAAAACGGATTGAATTAAGTGGGCGGGTGTTAAATTGTAGTTGCAAATAGTTAATAGACAACGTTGATATGTGTAGGGATCATAGCACTGCACTTAAACTCGATTCAAAGGGACCTTTTAAAAAGTGCCGAAATTAAATGCACTTTTTTCCCAAATTTTGCTCATTTTGATACCATTTGGCATTTTAGCTGTAATTTTTTGCCAGTTACACGTTGAACAACAAGTAGAAGCTTAAATTAAAGAAAACTGTCTGAAGATAATGATAGGCTTTTAAATTTTTGAAAATGATGATTTTTTTACTGAGAAACAATCGATTGTTTGTAAAGTGCCGAAATTAAATGCACATATTTAATTTTGGCAATTTTCCATTTTTTTTTTAAACTGATATAATTAAGTAAAAAAAAATACTTTCGTACAGTGAAACTTTTGTGACGCAACGCAGTATCGTGAAAGCTTCAAAATGAGCTATCAAACATGAAAATCGGGCCATACAATGAAAAGTTACATCGGAAAAACAAAAAAGTGCCGAAATTAAATGCACTACCCTACATTATGGGTTATAAAAATGGTAACCATTAGATGAATCGAGTTGAATTATATATTTTTGAGATCAGCGTGTCTAATGCTTTGATATAAGTATAAACATGAGGGTATTATAATAAATATATAAAAAAGACCCCCTAAAAGTTTTTGGGGGTACATTATGGGTTGTAAAAATGGTGACCATTGGGTGAATCGAGTTGAAATTTATATTTTTGGGATAAGCGTGTCTAAAGCTTTGATATTAGTATAAACATGAGGGTATTATAATAAATATATAAAAAAGACCCCCTAAAAATTTTTGGGGGTACATTTTGGTTGTAAAAATGGTAACCATTGGGTAAATCGAGTTGAAAATAATTTTTTTGACATCAGCGTCTCGAGAGCTTAGATATGAGTATAAACATGAGGGTATTATAATAAAATCACCTCTTAAGAATTTTAGGGGGTACATTGATGGGTGCAAAAATGGGTAACCACTGAAGAAAATTAAAAAAAACCATATATTTTTGAAATTAGTGCGTCGAGCGCTTTTATATGAGTATAAAGATGTCACTTAAAATGAAAAAATGACAAATTTACCATTTTTCAAAATTGGGGGTATTTGGGGGTATGTAACCGGCTAACCATAAAAACTTTTAGTCTAAAATTAATATTATTTAATTCAGCACGCATAGATCTTTCAAACTAATATAAAAACGGCTTATAATTAATAAAAACAAAAAAATCACCCCTTACTAATTTTGGGGGTACAAAGGGGTCTGTATTTTGGTTAACCGACTATTTAGAGCATTTTTTATATTTTTAAAATCAGCACGCCGAGAGCTTTAAAATGATGCATTACTCGACTATGTAGAGGGGCTGTGTCAAAAGTTTTTTTAGGGGTCAGCCATTGCAGTGCCTTAGGGCATCAAGATTTTTTTAGACTATCACCAAAATGTCGGACTTAAATTTCCGCATAAATCCCCCCGGTCTCAGGCCTGTGGCTCTAACAGTTTTTGAGCATGATGCCAAAATATGCATTTGTCCCCCATACAAAGATTTTTAGAAAAATCGTGAAATTGACCCCCTTTAACCTCTCATGGTACCCGACCCAGGTAGGTTACCCTTAACAAATTATATATTTTTGAGCTCAGAAAAATATGGGCAATCTGCAAAAAAAATTTTCAGACGTAAAGCCCCATATGGTAAAAAGTTAGAAATTTGGCCGAAAAAAATCGACCGTAAATTTCGGCAATTTTGGGACTATACCCACAAAACTTTTGAAAAAACTTTTTTTCAGGAGGTAGCCAAAAGTACAAGGACCTTAACGCGAGATATTTGCATATTGATCGCGGCGCGTTCAAAAGTTATAAGACCGCAAACAAAAAAATTTTTGTCAACTTTTTTCCAGTATCGCTAAAAAAACAGAGAGTAGTCGCTCGCTGTTTCTCAATTTTCCCTCTACATATGATTGGCGCTAGTAGTTATGTACCCTCTTCCTAACACTAAACCCTTATTCCGAACTAGTCCATAGAAAACTACGACTTTGATGTCAAATTAGTTATTGTATAAACATTTTTTTATTCAGTAACAAATGCACAATCCAGATACTTATTTCTAGTCCAAATATGTCCACCTCATACTAGTCCACATCTTTTTTGTCTAAACATACGCCGGGGGAAAATCTCCTGTTTTTTTTTGCTCTTTTTTTGGAGAATTTTTTCCCAAGATATACTTTCTTATTTTAGAGAATAAATCTAAACAGTGCATACCCAAAATATTGGAGGAAAAATATCATTCTTGTAGGTCGCAGAAACATTTTTTACTTTAAATGAGCTTTACTTTAAATGAACGGAAAGTTCGACTGCTGGTGGTGCCAAATTTGAAAATCGCCAAATCTAATTTTTGTTTTCTTTAACATTTGATTAAAAAGATTTTCTTCACATTTAAAAAATTTTAAATCTTAAGAAAAACGAAAAACTATCGAAATTCTTATTTTTAAATATTTTTTTAATGTTTAATATTTATCGAAACTTGAAGGTGCCTGCTTTTAAAAGGGAGGTAGGGAGTCGAACTTTTTGTTTTCAATTTTGATGTGTTTTTTTTTTTGAAAACCTTATCCTTTCCACCAATGGCCAACAAAATATTTTCAGTAGTTCAAAAGATATGACCCTACAAAAATGTGTTGTTTTTTTAATGATTCTGAATACTTGAAAGAGTGTTCAATGAATATTAAAATTTAAGTTTAAAATAATTCTCTTAAAGAGAGCGGTTACTTCCTATTTTCTTGTTATGCTTTGATTGTCAAAATTTTTGCAGTAGTTATTGCAATATGGCGTTTTTTTACAAAAAACCTGCCATTTTTTCGCCGACAACACGAAGTGTAGGAATTCATTTGTTGCGGCAAACTTAACCCGTTCTCGTAATTGCCTTTTCGTCGGTTACAACCGTGACACGTTCGTGCGACCTATGTTATACTTCCGTCATACCTCATTTTTTGCACGAGTGGTGCCTAGTGAACGAGACAAGTGAAAATGGTTAAAGCGTTACGGTGGCAATATGCAGATTTTTGTCAGGAATACAGTGTACTACGTATTTTATTTCATGTTGTAAAAATTTGCATATTGCTACTGTACAGCTTTAACCATTTCAATTTGCTCGCTCACTGGGCACTTTTCGCGCACAATTAATTATGTATGTCGGAAGTAAAGCCTAGGTCATGCGATGAGCTTACCGCGGTAAGGTTTACGTTCGACATTTGTCATAGGAAAATACCACCACCGTGAGACGAAGGTTTTACCTTTGTTGTACAAAGGTTTCACGGTTGTAGCGAAAGAAAAGGCCTTTACGGGAACGGGTTAAGTCAAGTTTAAAAATTGTGAATGAGTAGCGTGGTCGAATCGGTAGGTATTAAAATTCAGTTAACTTTTCAGTATATTCCAGTACCGGTTAATCCAGTTTGGTTTTGTTCCTTAATTAAACATAAAAATTATAAGATTTACTTTCTATAAAATTTTCTATAAATTTTTTTTTAAGTTTTTTTTTTTAAAATGTCTGTTTTGATATTTTGTATCTCAAAAATAATAATTTTTTAGCATTCTGCACAATTTTTTATTTTTTACTTAACCGGTTAAAGTTTTTTTATATCAATAACTGAAGATATATTTTTGAAATTAATACACAATTTTAATGATTTTAAAAGCCCTCTAAGCTCCAAGACTTCTTTTAAAAGCGCATGTATAAAAATAATAAAATTTGTTCGCCGTTTTTAATGTTATAGTGATGAAAATAGAATGTGTTCAAACTTTTTGTTTTTCAAGTGATATTATTTTTCGTTTTTATATCCTTGAGGAATGATATGTATAAAAAAGTTGTCACGAATGCTTTATTAGATTATTTTAATGAGATAATAGTGAAAATGGTGCATAATGCACTGTTTTCTGCTCGCAGGATAATTTTTGATGTGTATAATAAATCGCGTCGTTAAAAGACTCCACTGTTGTTTTTTTTGGAATTTGATTTGTTTTGTATTTCCAGTACGTTTTTTTACCATGTTTATTGTTTATTTTGTTTATATTACCAACAACTGATTGATTCATGATTAAAGTATCGCGTATTTTAGATTTAATAAAGGTTTAATATTAATAATAAAATGTTCGGTTGAAAATATAAATTAAGTTTGCCCAAAATTTTTCTTTACACTTCGTGTTTTTGGTCAAAAAATCGCAGGTTTTTTGTACGGCAAACAGCGAACACTATGTTTCAACAAATGCTTCAGCAATCTTAACAAGCAAGGTATGAAATGAAAATAAAAAGTTTCCGTGTTCTTTAATTGTATCATATGTAATTTTTTAATTGTATCATTAAATTTAAATTTTTATACTCATTAAGGTAGAACACTACAGTTCCAAAAATTTCTTTGATTTTTCCAAAAACAACCACTCGGGGTTTTTCGGGGGTCCTGATTACGAATCCGAACTTCGTTTTTTTTGATTTGACATCCCGAGGGGGCGCTAGGGGGGGTTGCGACCCCCCTAGGGGGGCACTCTTACTCTACCCCGGTTTTACTTCAAAACCACCTCAAAGCACGTACTCAGGGTTAAATACAGTATTGAATAATGTACACTTTTTTTAATTAAAAAGTTAAAATTAAAAAAAAAACAACATTTTTTTTGTGTTAAAAACAACCCCCAGGGGGGATTCGAACCTAGAGCTCCTGTATTCCGAGTCCTACGCTCTAACCACTCGGCTACTGCTCCGTCTCAATTTTATTGTTAAAAACTACTTTTAAACAAATGTTTCAAAGTGTAGTTTCCCGACGTCAAATCAAAAAATATAAATGAAAGTTTAATCATTTGATAAGAATTAGTTTGTTCCCAATTTTTAACACAGCAGTTGTACCATAATTTTGAGCCAGTTTTTAAGTTTTTAACGAAATCTCTACTCTCACTTTTTTTATTTTTTATTTCAACAATTTTAGTAATAAAACGAAATTAAAAAACTTCAATAGAAGGGATTTCGCTTTTTTTCTTCTTTTTTTTAGATTGATATAATTTTAAACCTTTAAACGATACCATAAAAATTTTTAAAAAATAAGTAGGGTAACTGACTTAATTTCGGCCAGCTTTTTTTAATTTTTTGAGTTAGTTTTTTCTGGTTTCTCCAATCGACCCAAGATTTGTTTTAAAAATCAAACGATAGCTATTTTTGTTATTCCAGTGCAAATTTTTAAAATTTCTGTTACACTTAAAGATTAGTGGAGGTTTAAAGTTTTTTTATAGTGGCCAAAATTAAGGCGCGAGCCATTAGCTTAGGCCACCTAGAAAAAACTGGTTATAACTATTGCCAAAACGAACAATAAAAATTTTTAAAGGTTGCAAATTTATCCTTTAAAGGTTCCAAATTTATTTATGTATTTTTCTTGGTGCATATAACTTATATTTTTTCTCGTTTGCAAACTTTAATAGTTATTAGCAAAACTTTAAATAATTATGTCAAGATCTTAAAAAAACAAGTTTTAATAACCTGTATGTTTTGTTGAATTTCTTTTGGCTTAAAAAATGTCAAAAAAAGTCGAACGAGCAAAAAAAAATCGTTATAAATACGGTAGTACGATGATATTTAAAAACAGTAAAAAACGGCAGGTATTCTTTCACCTAAATTTTAAGGCGACCAAAATTAACGGAATCCTAAAATGCGCAGTTAGTTAAACACATTGTAAAATGATTTTGAAGAAAATATCAATACATGAAAATTAACAATTTCGAGCCCTAAATAGAAGTTATTTTATTTTGTTTTATATGGTGCTTCGTTTTAAATTTGATGTAGTTTAAACACAAAACAAAAATTAAGAAAATCACAAAAAATCACTCTTTTTGTATGAAAATGTTGATAATGCAGGATAACACAAAATAAAAAAACTTTTGTAAGAACACTTTATTCAACATTCATCCTAATTTTCTGCTAGTTCCTTTGTGCTTTAAAATTAACCCAATTTGTTAACACCTTAAATTGGTGGCGAAATTAAGGCCTAGCCGAAATTAAGTCAGATATCCTAAGTTTGCGGTTTTTTGGTAAAAAAAATAGTAATGAAAGCTCAATTTTTTAATGTGCCAGTAAAATTTAAATTTTTTTAAAGGTTCAAATTTTTGGTAGTTGATTATAAGTAAATTGCTATGGTTTGCGGTTACTACGTGGCTTCCCATTTTTATTCCTTGAACAAAATAAATACCGGCCACGTTTGGTTTACCTTAAGTTAGCTCATTAAAGATAAATACTATCAAGTTGAAACTAAAGATGTCTTCGTCAAGTAATTTTTGTTTTCGAGAATGTTATGGAAATTAAGTGATTTTGATATTTTTGTATAAATAAGTTGCTGAGTCATTTACAAATGACGTAAACAAAGCTTCTAGAAACTCCTAATTAATAAACTTGGCAACGTTTTTCGTCAAGTATTTTTCTGAAAATTTCTAGAAGCATGTTTGTCAGGTATATAAGCCAAGTACTTTTGGCTCATTTATAGTTTTTTTTACTATGCTAAATTGTGTTTCTACTGTTACTGATCCTATAGACTTTTGCTCTTTAACTCCTGCTATAGTTTGTTCTTGTTAACAAATAAATTTCTTTTGTTGAATCCTTTTGTGTATTTCGCCACTTAAAAGCACAACAGAGAAGGTATCACATGTTAAAAACACGTGACGTAACTTAATTATTGGTTACATTGCCGCTGGCAGCTTTTTTATTTTTGTTAGCTTTCTTAAACATCTTTAGTTCACAACACGCGTTTTGTTGAGCGACCGGAGACGTGCTTTGTACTTTATTTGCCATACAACAAAACACTTAGAAAGAAGTACAGTTATCATAATAGCATTGATGATTTTTTGTAAAAAATTTGCATTCCAATAAAAAGAATAATATTCTATTAATTAGACTGGATGCGAATTTAATAAAAAAAATTTAAACTAAAAGTAAATTCAGGGGCCTATTTCATAAAAACGTTTGTAAATTTTTATTTTACAAATCCCCGCCTATTTTTTTTTGTAAATTACATGATAGACAATATACAACATGGCGAATATTGATCGGTCAGCGCCCGTAGCTGCGACCAATCAGCGCAGAGCAGTGAGCGGAGATGCTCCCCCTAGATTACAAGTCGAAAAACCTTTGTGTATTTTACAAAAAATCGGCGGAGATTTGTAAGATGAGAATTTACAAAGGTGTTTATGAAACAGGCCCCAGGAGTCCCTTTTAAACTACAGCTAATTTGCTAAAAGTCAGTTTTTGTTTGGTTAGCATAAATTAAATAAATAAACAGCCGGTGGCTGAAATCAAGGATGGCCGAATTTAAGTCAAGTTACCATGATCGTTTAAATACTGCCAGTCAACGAGGGTGCCCGGCTTAAATTTACCCTCAGGCAAATTTCATTTAACCGTTTGAGATTCATTCTGCTGCAAATCCGCGGAAGGGATTCCGTGCCATCGCTGCTCTGTGTTAATTCCGCGTCCCCATGGCTCCGGCACCTGTCAAGACGCAGAGTTTAACACAGGGCAACACTGACGTGGAATATCTTCTGCGGATTTGCAGCGGTTTTTAAACGAAAAAATCCCAAAGGATTAATTTGATGATTTACAATAGCATAGCATCCAATACTTTACTGTGTGTAGTGTAATGAAGAAGTATTAATGCCTGCAACAATCGTAATTGTAATTATTTATTATAACAATTAATATTTACATAGCTTCACAAGTAGAAAAATACGCATCAAAGATTATTAGAAACAAAAACCACTGTTTTATCACTGATTCATTTACTATAATCAAGGATTACCTCAAAGAAATATCAAGCTAAACACGAAATTTTTAAAGAAAATTCGCACAAATGTGCAAAAGCAATGGCAAAATTATTGATTGCCTTTGTTTTTAAATTTTAAGATTTAGCTGGACATTTTCTTGAATTATTCTTGCTATAATTTATTAAATAAAAAAAATTAAATATTTACGAGAATTTATTTCCACAGTTGTTTCAGAGACATATTCTTGTCGGAATCTTTTTGCATTACCTAAAAACAATTAGCATCGACATTAAAACATTGAAGTTATATAGCCACATGTTGTTCCATTTTTATTTGATAGTAAACTTTCTAGACGGAACATACAAAGAAAGCATCTAATTGGGTATTTTATAAGCTGTTATTTTCTATCAGCTTTAAAGATGATATCTGATTTTAAACAAAAATTTTGCTAATTAAATTTAATAAAAAAAGATGCTTATAGTGATCCAAAAACCTTCCTTACTAAATTTTTTGGAGTATGTATGCTCCAAAAACTTCTTAGCATTTAAAACTGTAAAGACATAGCATTCTTTTTAATACTCTTCAAAATCCAAATTCCGGTTAAATTTGCATCACACTTATTGATGTTACTTTAAATAAACGTTAAAAAATACGTGACTGTTTCGAGATAGCAGGAATACCGAGTTTTAAAATACTGGTACTTCTAAGGTCTCGATTTTATTTACCCTGTAACAAAAACCCCGACAGTATAAAACTGAAGGCATGATCCGTACAGGCACAGAAGAGAAGAGAATGATGGATTA